>JAAALK010000289.1:37703682-37935237 GCA_019279435.1 Zizania palustris | reverse complement strand
CCTCCTCTACTTGACTGCTACGAGGTCGGACATACACTTCGCAGTGTGTCTGTGCGCTCGTTTTCAGGCTTCACCACGAGCTTCGCACCGCCAAGCGGTAAAACGCATTCTAAGGTATCTCAAACATACCCTCGAATTTGGCATATGGTATTCAACATCGTCATCTTTATGTCTTCGAGGTTATTCCAATGCGGATTTTGCTGGGTGTAGGATTGATAGGAAGAGTACCTCTGGTACTTGTCATTTTCTGGGTACATCTCTGGTTTGCTGGTCTTCCCGCAAACAGTCTAGTGTTGCACAATCGATGGCTGAGGCCGAATATGTTGCTGCAGCTAGCTGTTGCTCTCAGATTTTGTGGATGGTTTCCACTTTGCGGGATTTCGGATTAGATTATAAGAGTGTTCCACTTTTCTGTGATAACACTAGTGCTATTTGTATTGCCAACAACCCGGTTCAGCACTCTAGAACCAAACACATTGATGTGCGATATCATTTTCTCAGAGATCACAATGAGAAGGGTGATATTGAACTTCAATATGTTGATACCCAACACCAGCTAGCCGACATTTTCACTAAACCCCTCGATGCTTCTCGATTTGCCTACTTGCGTGGGGAACTTGGTGTTTGTCACCCTTACGGCATTTTGTGAGGGGGAGCAGATTTAGTATGGATGTGCATTTGCTAATTGTGTGTTGAAATTGCATTTACATCTTTTGCACTTATATGCCTGATAATAATTCATGAAATCATGACAGCTCAGCTCTTTTTAATTCATCTGAAACATTAATGTGCATGATGTTTTCTTTCCAAAATCAAATCTTGCTCACTGCTTAGTCTTGAATCTAGCATGTTTAGGCAAGACTGCTTTAGCTATCTTTTATCTACTTGACAGCAAGACACTTTTCTTTGGATGCTAAAAATTGCAACTTGCAAAATTATTCTACTTTCTCATGGATGTTTATCAAATGCTCAAATTGGTTCACTTAGTCAAAATCAAAAAAATCCATGATTTGCATGCTTCAAAGTAAAAGATCCAGGTGGGTTTGTTTTGTCGCACTACTCTATTCTAGACTGCTTACCATTGCACATTGGTCTGAACTGGAATAGTGTAGTGTCTGCCAAAATCATTGCCTTAAGCTTCTGATGGCTTTCATGCCTAGGCTTGGCCTAATTGGATAAGCATAAGGTGGACAAACAAATAACCCCTAGCATTAAAGAAAAGAACAACAAAATTCATTGATCATCAAGTTTGCTTTCATAGCTCCATTTGAACTGGATTTGTCTGTCTAGAGTAGAAATTGACTAGCTTTGCGCAGTCCTTGCTATTACTTGTCTAGTTTCCTTGACTAAGTGGTGATGCTTTTATTTCAAAAATGATAAAATCACATGCTGTCATCATGTCAAATTGAGCTGAGCCCATGATCATTGGTATTACCGTTGGCATATTTTTTGCATTATATGTTCTTGCAATTCTGCTCATTTCCAAGCAATGCATCTTTTGAATGCTCCTTGATGCTTGCATTGCCAAAGGGGGAGAAATTGCTACGTTCTCTGCCGTAAAAGGGGAGGAAAATTCTTTTATCAAGTGACATGATTTGGCTCGTTTCTGAGTTTTTATGGTCACTTGTGTGCTGAAACTTTTCTAATTTTCTTGAACTTGAACTTGGTTGTCAATGCACTCATCAAGGGGGAGATTGAGAAACCAAGGGTTGGTTTCAGTGTTTGTGATGAGTGATTGACAGGCTTTTAACCTCTGATTCGAAGGGGTACCTCCGAAGGGGGTTCGGAGGTTGGAACTCCGAAGGTGTTCGGAGGTGGTTTCACCGAAGGGCTCGGTGGTTTGGTTGTTGTAGCTGTTGCAGTGGAGTGTACCTGTCGGAGGGGTCCGACAGTACACAATGACTGGGTCTGTACCGAAGGTCTCGGTACTTTGGGCGGTACACCGGAGTGTGTGCCGAAGGTTGCTAACCCGGAGAGGTCTCCGGAGTATTGGATACACTTATCTGTTTGTCTGTGGTGCGCAGGGGACTTCGAAGGCGACGGACGGTTCGCGGCAGGTGAACCTGGGTCAAGCGGGAGGCTTGATGCCAGGGGAGTGGGGAGCTCCGTCACGGTGGCTGCGAAGGGGTCTGGGTCGGACCTCGGGTCGAGGTGCACCAGGAGAGGGCAGTAAGTGCGGAGCGTGGCTCCGGGTGAAGGTACTCCGAGACAAAGTCCTCGGAGGCGAGGCACTTCGAAGGGTACTCCGGATGGAGTGACTTCGGAGTATAGTGGATCAAGTCCTCTGCGGAGGCAAGGCGTTCGAAGTGTGCTCCGGAGGGAGACATTCGAAGGTGCCCGACGAAGGTCTCAGAAATCGAGGCGCATCGAAGGCATGGTCCGGGTGAGGCTCGTCGAGGAGTGTGCTCGGGGAGAGACACTGAGATGGAGTGCTCATGGAATGCTTCGTGCGGAGGCCTTGGACGAAGGAGGGACTTCGAAGGGTGGTACTCCGAAGGTGGGGCTTCGGAGTGAGGAAGGCTTCGGAGCGAGGCTAGCTCCGGAGCGAGGTTGACTTGTGGTGCTTCGGCCATGCATGGCTTCGATACACGGACTGACGGAGTTCGAGCTGGGAGTAGCTGCGAAGCCGTGGTGGTCCACTCCGAGGGTGTTGGTGCGAAGGCCCAAGGGCTTTGACGGCTTCGGCTCAAAACCGTCACTGTATCGGAGACTATCTTCGGCGAAGCGAAGGCCATCAGGCTCAAGGCTTCTCGCCGAAGCTTCCGCACCCCTCACGTGCGAAGGGAGTCTGCAGAAAGGTCAAAGACTGCAAAGGCTGACACTATCTGCTCTGCAAAAAGCTGACGCTGTCCCCTCTGCAAAGCTGACAGAGAAGCCTCCAAATAAAGTTAGACTACCTTTTGTACCCCTCTGTTCTGTAGAGACAAAACTGGTGTAAACCCTAGGGGTAAAGTAGTCATTTCACTTGGGTGAACCGTGGGCTATAAATATGGGGGCTGGGTAGGTAACATTTAACACTTTTGAGCATTTACTGTTGAGCTCCTGTACTAGCCTCCACTTTGAATACATCCAGTGAGTTCATTTTTGTGTTCCTTGTTCAAGCGGCGAAGCCCTGCCTCTGTGTGCTTTTTGCTTGAGCTTGTTTTACATACCTCGCTGCATACTTCGTCCATTTGTGTGTCACCTTGAGTGACTTTTGACAGTGCATCGAAGCCTGTGTTGACGAAGTGTGTTGTGTGCGAAGTGTGTTTTTCAGTTCGCGTTCGCTATGTGTAACAGGAGGCTAGACCTCGCTGCTTACTAGCGAAGCCCTGATCGAAGCTCGTTTTGCTTCTTGTGTCGAAGCCCTTAGCGAAGTCCTCATAGTGTGTGTTTAGACCTTTGCAGTACGAAGCCCAGCACCAGTTGCTGTCGCTAAGTATTAGGTCGAAGTCCTCAGAGGGTTGTCCACTCGTGCGAAGGGTGAAGTGTGAAGCCTGCTCGAAGCACCTTGTGTGCGGAGCCTGCACTGACTTAGCAGAGTAGATTTTCAGGGTTGTGAGTGGAGCGAAGTCTGCTTGGCTTCGAACTTTTACACCTTGCGAAGCCTGTGTTCGGAGCTGTAAAATACCTCCGAACCAAACCTTCGAAGGTTGGTGTTCGAAGCCTGTTCCGCAGTAGACGATATTTAAAACCGAAGACTGTTTTTAGCCCAAGTTTTTAAAAGCTCCCATTCACCCTCCCTCTGGTCGTCGTTTTCGGTCCAACAACATGTTTCAATTTAAATCTTAGAAATACAAATAATGAATTAAAAATAGCTAACTGACCTAGAAATATATTTATTGTCTTAATTTTTATCGTAACGTTAGCACAAACATACTAGAAATTTTCTAAAGTCTGGTCAGAATAATTAAGCGTGAAAATCTTTCTAGATATGTCCCAATTGATTTTTTTATTCCTATAATTAAAACTCGATAGGGGGGCCAAATATTAAATTATTTTAAATAGGCGCGTGCAGCAACATTCTATTTATTTTCTAGTGTATACCGAAAACATAAGTTAGATTTTATAGGCTCTATTTATATAAATATCTTTATTTTAATATACAAAACAGAAAACATATTATAACATTGCTATAAATAGTCAATTATAACCACTAGATTTATAACAAATAAATGACACATTGCCATTTTTCCTATAAAATCATAGATATTTGTGGGATTATCTATAACATTGAATAATATCTAGATATAATATTGAATAATATCTTTAAGATTGAATTTATGTTCTAGATATAATATCTATAACATTGAATAAAATGAATATTATTATATCAATTTCCGCTTAAAGTTAAATATATATATTGTCTTAATTTTTATGGAAGCGTTACCACATGCATGCACACTATTCTCATATTTCCTATGCATTGCTTCTAAATATTTTCGGAATATATCTCGCCAACAATGAATTATATGTGATGTTTTTGTTAAGTCTTGTCAGAAATAAGCGTGAAATCGATTGGTCATATTTCTATATTTGTCCTAATTACTTTTTTAATTCCTATAATTAAAACTCGACAACAACAGGGGGGAAAAGATATAAATTACACACATAGATATTTAGGACAAGTATATTGGTTTGGATAGAATTGAAGGATTTTAATAGAAATTTTAGAAGAAATATACTAATTCATATATTTTTTTCTAAAGTGCAGTAAGAATTAATCACAAAATCGGTTGATCATCTTCTTTATTTGTCCCAATATCTTTTTTAATCTGATATTATTAAAACTAGCTCAACAGATAATATCTTATTTACAGGAGATTTAAATTATTCTAGGATATAATAATCATCTAGGGAAAAATTGAATTTAGAGCCAAACATTTTTATTTTTGTGGATGTTAATTTTTTAATGAAAATAATATGATTTAATATTTTATAATATCCACATATATAATTTAATTATTTTAATTAGGGGCAGTGACATATCTATTTATTATTCTCAATTTCTTGGGTATATCAAAAACATAAGTTAGATTTTATATGTTCTATTTATATAAAATTCTGTATTTTAATATACAAAACAGAAAACATATATATTCTGACCTTATTTAGTGATTGATTGGTTTCAATATCTGGTAATAAATGTATGGATTTATATTATAGAATAATATCAATCAAACTATTTCTATAATTTATCAATTATAACCACTAATTGCTGCTGCTAGCTGTATTATTATTAATTGCCTAGTATATATATATGACTCCACGGCATAATAATATAGTACTCTTCGATCCCTCTCATTCTTTCCATCTCACATCCCCTTCTCAATCTCTCGCTTGCTCTGCTAGCCATGAGGCCTTCGCTTGCTACGAGTGTCCTCCTCGTACTTGTCGTTGTCGTCGCCGTCGCCGTGGCGGCACCGCCCCCGATCGCCTCCAGCGGCGACCTCGTGAAGATGCTGTGCGCCAAGACTGAGTATCCCATGGTGTGCGAGACGAGCATCGTGCCGAAGCCAGGGCAGAAGTTGGACGCGGCCGGCGTGCTGCGGCTGGCGATGGACGTGGTGCGGGCCAAGGCAGCGGACGCCAAGAAGTTGGCCAACGCGCTCATCGCCGATCCCAAGACGGCACGGCTAGAGCTTAGCCCGCTCCATGGCTGCGTGGAATTGTACGACCAAACCTCAGACAGTCTCGATCGGGCTGACAAGGCCATAGCCGCCGGCGACAAGGCTACCACGGCCACCATGCTTACCTCGGTCAGCAGCGATGTCAGCACCTGCAACCAGGGTTTCGAGGACCTCCACGTCACCCCGCTGTTGTCCAAGCAGGAAGAAGAGCTCGGCAAGTTTGCCAGCATCTGCATGGAGATCGCCGCCGCCGCTGGCCTCTACTAGACAATACATCAATATGCTTCTTTTTGTATCTGAAAATTGTGTATCCATAACCATATATGCAGGGAACGAGCGCCTCACAATAACATGGAAGACATTTTGATTTAATTTCTGCATGTTTGTATTATTTTGCAACCTACGTCAATTTTCTTGATCTTGATCTTGTGATATATGCCTATTTCCACGAGATTTATATTCTAGGATAATAAACCTGTAGTGAAAAATTAAATTTTAGAGCCAATATTTTTCCTAGATGTTAAATTTGTTTGTAAAATAATATGATTTCTTATTTTATAATATCAACATATCTATTTTAATAATAATTATAAATTATTTTAAATAGGCGCGTGCAGCAACATTCTATTAATTTTCTAGTGTATACCGAAAACATAAGTTATATTTTATATGCTCTATTTATATAAATATCTTTATTTTAATATACAAAACAGAAAACATATGATAACATTGCTACAAATAGTGAATTATAACCACTAGATTTAAACAAATAATTAAATGACACATTGCCACTTTTCCTATAAAATCATAGATAATTGTGGGATTATCTATAACATTGAATAATATCTTTAAGATTGAATTTATGTTCTAGATATAATATCTATAACATTGAATAAAATCAATATTATTATATCAATATCCGCTTAAAGTTAAATATATATATTGTCTTAATTTTTATGGAAGCGTTACCACATGCATGCACACTATTCTCATATTTCCTATGCTTTGTTTCTAAATATTTTCGGAATATATCTCGCCAACAATGAATTATATGTGATGTTTTTGTTAAGTCTTGTCAGAAATAAGCGTGAAATCGATTGGTCATATTTCTAGATTTGTCCCAATTAATTTTTTAATTCCTATAATTAAAACTCCACAACAACAGGGGGGAAAAGATATAAATTACACACATAGATATTTAGGACAAGTATATTGGTTTGGATAGAAGGATTTTAATAGAAATTTTAGAAGAAATATACTAATTCATATATTTTTTTAAAGTGCAGTAAGAATTAATCGCAAAATCGGTTGATCATCTTCTTTATTTGTCCCAATACCTTTTTTAATCTGATATTATTAAAACTAGCTCAACTGATAATGTCCTATTTACAGGAGATTTAAATTATTCTAGGATAATATTCCTCTAGTGAAAAAAATGAATTTTAGAGCCAAACATTTTTATTTTTGTGGATGTTAATTTTTTAATGAAAATAATTATATTTAATATTTTATAATATCGACATATATAGTTTAATTATTTTAATTAGGGGCAGTGACATATCTATTTATTATTCTTAATTTCTCGGGTATATCGAAAACATAAGTTAGATTTTATATGTTCTATTTATATAAAATTCTTTATTTTAATATACAAAACAGAAAACATATATATTCTGACCTTATTTATTGATTGATTGGTTTCAATATCTGGTAATAAATATATGGATTTATATTATAGAATAATATCAATCAAACTATTTCTATAATTTATCAATTATAACCTGTTGGACCGGAAACGGCGACCAGAGGGGGGTGAATGGGAGCTTTTAAAATTTCAGGCTAAAACTTAGCCTTCGGGTCTGTTCTGTCTTCTGCGGAACAGGCTTCGAACACTACCTTCGAAGGTCTGGTTCGGAGGTACTTCGACAGCTCCGAACACAGGCTTCGCAGGAGCAAAAGTTCGAAGCCAAGAAGACTTCGCTCCACTAACACCCTTCGAAAATCTACTCTGCTAAGTCAGTGCAGGCTCCGCACACAGGGCGCTTCGAGCAGGCTTCGCACTTCACCCTTCGCAAGAGTGGACAGCCCTCTGAGGACTTCGACCAAGTACTTGGCGGCAGCAACTAGTGCTGGGCTTCGTACACGAAGGTCTACACGCACACAAAACGGACCACGCTAAGGGCTTCGACACAAGAAGCACTACGGGAAAAGAACAGGGCTTCGCTAGTAAGCAGCGAGGTCTTGCCTCGAGTTACACAGAGCGACAGCACACTGTAAAGCACACTTCGCGATAAAAACACCCTTCGCCAAGACAGGCTCCGGTGAACTAATAACTAGCGAGGTATGCAACACGAGCTCAAGCAAAAGCACAAAGAAGCAGGGCTTCGCCGCTTGAACACGGAACACTGAATAAAATGAACTCAGAATGAATACAGCGAGGTCTGTGTACAGGAGCTCAACAGTAAATGCTCAAAGTGTTAAATGTTACCTACCGAGCCCCCATATTTATAGCCCACGGCTTCATCCTAAGGAAGTGACTACTTTACCCCTAGGGTTTACAACAGATTTGTCTCTATAGAACTAAGGGGTACAAAAGGTAGTCCACCTTTATTTTGGAGGCTTCTCTGTCAGCTGCAGAGGGGACAGTGTCAGCCTTTTTCAGAACAGACAGTGTCAGCCTTTACAGTGTTGACTTCTGGAACCTCCCTTCGCACCGGAGGGTGCGGTAGCTTCGGCGAGAAGCCTGCAGCCTGTTGGCCTTCGCTCCGCCGAAGAAGTCCTTCGATACAGTGACGGTTTTAAGCCGAAGCCGTCAAAGCCTTTGGGCCTTCGCACCACCTCCGGAGTGGATCACCACGGCTTCGCAGCTACTCCGAGCTCGAACACCGTCCGTCCGTGTACCGAAGCCATGCATGGCATAATATAGTACTCAGCTCTTCGATCCCTCTCATTCTTTCCATCTCACATCCCCTTCTCAATCTCTCGCTTGCTCTGCTAGCCATGACTTTAGTTTGGAATGTGAGTTGAGGTATTGCTTTTTATTTATTAGAAAAGAAATACCCACTTCTGTCAGCTTTGTCTTGTTGCTGTCAAATTATCACATCCTGTGGCGGTCTCGTAGATCTCTCAGCTCTCTTTTCCGTTCATGTTCCTTTTCTCTTTCCAGCAATAGGTCCCTTCAACGTTCCTCATCTCTCAAATCCAGTTCACGGCGATAACCAACCCGATCAACGGCACGCTCATCAACCATGGAGATGCCTGGATGTACACTGGATAAAATGCTATCTCAGTAATCAGAATCCGAAGGGTGGAGAAGGCCTTTCCCTGAGGCATAATCACTGCTTGATGACCCTTGCCCATAGGCGAGGCTATCAATGTTTGTCCTAGGAGCTCCTCCCAGCAATGAAGCTGACTGTTGTCCTCCATATGGAGCATTCCCAAGAATGGATAAGTTGTGATGATCAGCTTCAGCTCTTCCATATGCACCAATTTCCTGGGATCCTTGATGAATTGGAGCAGACCTACCTGCAAAGTAATCGGCTTGTCTGCCAGAAATGCATACTTACTCAGTGCATGTGCTATGTTTTGTTGCAGTGATAAAGACACAAAGGATCGCTGGTGATGTACTTTTCCAATGATATCACTGAGTAATATCCTAGTAACTAACGAGACCCTAATCCTAGGGCAGAGATGTTTGGAACGAGCACATATTCTGATACACATTTATTTGGTAAGCTATTTTAACTTGTAATTAAGGTAAAATAATATGAATCAACAACCTGCTGCAGTTAGGGGTGAAAACGGATCGGATTCGGACGGATAGTGTTCATACCATATCCTATACCATTTTTTTTGAACGGATTCGGATCGGGTACGGATAACATGCGGATACGGATATGGAGCGGATTATTTCGGATATCGGATTCGGTGCGGATTCGGTGCGGACTCGGATCGGAAACGGATTGAAATTATCGGATTACAAGTTTAAAAACACATTTTATCAATTTTAATTTAGGTGTATACTATATACAAATAAAAAACATGTGCCCGCAGCCCGCTGTGACGCTGTCCGCACAGCGGCACAGGCCCGCGCCCCGCTGCCCGGCTGCCCGCACAGGCCACAGGCCTAGCGCAGTGGCGCACTGGCGCACCACGCAGCACAGGCGCACAGCCGCTGTCGCCTGTCTGCTGAGCTGCACGCCCGCATAGCCGCACAGGCCGACAGGCGCACTGCTCAGTCTGCTCACAAGTGCACAAACAGAACCGAGACAACACAACGCAGGCAGTCAGGGACAAAAAATTAGAACTCGTCCAGGCTCCAGCATTCCAGCAACAAAGCAGGTCCAGTCAATATTTTTCAGTCAAAACACTGAAACAGTACACTAAATCAGCACTCCAGCCAACAAATCATCAACACTACACTACTACAACCAACAAATGATGGACACTACAGCCAACAAATCAACACTTCCAGCACTCCAGCAGTAGTATTCAACATTTCAACATAAATAGCACTACAGCAGCCTCAAGCCCTCAAACAAATCATTCTTCTTCATCACTACTTTCAGGTTGCTTTTCCTGTAATTTTATAAAAAAACAATCGCACACATAATAACTAAAGAAGCAACATACTAAAATATAAAGATTTGTGAGAAAAATATAGGTGTGCCATACCATATCTTCAAGGTCCTCAAGTGTCAAATTTGCATCCATGGTCTCCATAACTTCGAGATCATTGAGAATAGATCCAACTGTTTTATTAGAGTCTATAAATTATAGATAAAGTTATGTTAGCAAATAATATAAAATCATCTTCATAATAGTATAAAATGACATAACTACTAAACTACATAAGTGATAACCTCTAGTTCGAGCCAACCAATCCTTGGTACAAATTAATGCTTCCACTATTTCTGGTTCAAGACGACTTCGAAATGGATCAATAACACGTCCTCCAGCAGAAAAGGCAGATTCTGAAGCAACAGTAGAAGCTTGCATGGCCAAGACATCACGAGCAAGAAGAGATAGAATAGGATATACATCTTTGTGAGCTTTCCACCATGATAAGATATCAAATCTATCACCATTTGATTTAGGATTAGAAAGAAGTAGGGGTGGTTCAGCCATATATTTATCCAAATCATTTGTATCACCTCCACCATCCATACATGAGGCATAGACATAATTCATAAAATCAGCATCTGCTTCTTCTGTAAATTCACCTCCACCATCCATACTTGTCTCGAAATCAGCATTTGGAGGGGTTTGTTGAGGTTCAGTAATAATCTTTGAGTGAGAAGCATATTCTTGATAAATATGTTTAATACTATTGGTGAACTCTTCAAGATGAGAACGATATAACACCTTTCCATACATCCTTATCAAATTAAACTCTACGGCCTTCATCTTAAACCTAGGGTCAAGAAAGTATGCCACAGCAAGAGCAAGATTTGATCTTTTCCAATACTTGTCAAACTTAGTATTCATAGAGTTGGCCATTGTTTTGATGGTAACATCATCACTTCTAGACCACCCAGAAATTAAGTATGTGATTTGCACATCTCACATGAAAGAACACTCCATCACAAACCAGAGGGCACTTTTTATTTAGAACATCAATAATATCCTTAACACAAACATCATTTGCCGACGCATTATCCAAAGTAAGAGAAAACATTTTCTTCTCAATAAACCACTTATGCAAGCATGAGGATAATGCATCAGCTAAATTAAGCCCAGTATGTCGCCCTTTAACATGCATGAACTTGATAATCCTTTTTTGAATTGTCCAACTGTCATCAATCCAATGAACAGTGATGCACATATACCCTTTATTTTGGTTAGATGTCCACATGTCCATTGTTGCACTAAAACGACTATTGATAGTTTTGAAATGCTCATACAACTTTTTCCATTGTTCTGAAAATATACCAAGTATATCCTTTCTAACAGTGATACGACTCTTGATAGGAAATGTAGGCCGAAGGGATTTTATAAAATCAATAAAATACTCATGCTCCACAATATTGAAAGGATACTCATGCATGATAATAGCCAAATAAAATTTCCGTAAAGAGGCCTCTTGATCATACCTATAAGTTTCAATAGAAGTGGAAGAAATCTTCTTAGACATTTTCAGTTGTTGTTGTCCTGGAACCACATTGTGAGTTTTTGTGTGATTCAAAAACACGGATGTACCATTTTTGCTATTGCGCCTAGCTGAATAGGAACAATATTTGCACTTGACCCACTCTTCCTTAACATCCTCATCATGAATCTTAATCAACTTATAGAATGTATTATAATGCTCCCAAACTGGTGAGGTGTTCTTCTTTGGTTTCTTGGATACATGTACATTAACTGGATCTTCATCGTGTGCACCCTTACTCTCAACAATAACAGTGTTGGTATCTTCTGTAGCACTACCAATAGTTGGAGGTCGTTCAAATTCTTCAATTAGATCTGGAGAAGAGGCAGCTCCACTACCACTTGGTTGAGTTACTTGAGTAGGTGTTGTTGAGCTTCTTTTTTTAGGTGCCATCATCGACCTACTTATAAATTTATAAGGAGAATTATGCAAGTGCTCAACTAAATCACACTCAGAACACTGATCTATGAATCTATCCAACAGAACTTAGTTCTCTTTTCCAACTTAACTAACAGTCTAACACAATAACCAACAGGACCAACATAGCCACATAGGAATATTAGAATATGAATATAAGATTAAAGGAATTCAGAAATTACCGTGGCAAGGCGGGACAGCGGGAGTGCGGGAATCGGGATGTTGGACAGCTAGAGCTCGGAGGCGGAACTGCGGAAGGCGGCCAGGCACTGAGGTCTGACTTCTGAGGCACCCAGGCGGCCAGGCCCCTGGCACTGGCAGGATGGCGGGAGGCGGGAGTGCGGGACGCCGGGAATCCAGGAAGCAGCGGCGCCGTGGCCCGTGAGCGGTGACTCCTGTGGTCCAGCCGGAGCCAGCGCCCAGCCTCCGCCCGCCCAGGCGCCGACGCGCCGTGGCTTCCGCAGTCGCTCACTCCGTCACTCGCCCAGGCGGCAGCCCGCAGCCGTCAGCCGAACAGGCGAACAGGAACAGGCGCACAGCCAAAGGGGAAAGGGGATCGGATAGATGGGGTTTTCACATTTTTTGGACTAATGGGCCAACAGATGCAGCCCAACAAACAACAGATGCATGCCTAAATTCGGATTATCCGGTTTCAGAGGATTCGGATAATCCGCATAAAAAACCGGATAATCCGAATCCGACTGATTTAGTCCAAACCACATCCGTATCCGAATCCGAATTAAAAAATCCGAATCCGAATCCGAATCCGGCGGATTTCAAAAAACAGCTACCGTATCCTCAATTTTATCGGATTCGGAGCGGATCGGATCGGATAGTATCCGATCCGTTTTCACCCCTAGCTGCAGTCGTTTATATGACCTGACTATGAACCAACATACCTTATATCAGATCTAGACTGCAGTTGGCCTTGCAAGAGCTGCTGATGGTGTCAAGGGCCTCAGGCCCCTGGGTAGCCGGACCTAGGCTGCGTAGTTCGTAGCCGCGGTCCGTTGTCTCCGGCGAGGTTTTACCCCTCAGCCGTAGGTTTTCTTGGAAGAGTAGGGAAAGGGAAATAGATTGATATTGAACTTGCTTGATTACATCTGACCCTGACTATGGCTTATATAGCCACCCAAAAGACTCCCATGCGGGCTAATCCCCTATTTTATAGCAACCAATTAACTAATCTCAACTAATTATTCAAATCTCAACTAATTATTCAAATCTCAACTAATTATTCAAATCTCAACTAATTATTCAAATCCCAACTAATTATCCAAATCTCCTGGCGCCGGCCCTTTGGCTGCCCTGCGCACGTCGCGGGCCCGCCGACGCCTGCTGTAGGTGCGGCCCCACATGACATCTCTCCCCCCCTCGAGATCCAGCTCGTCCTCGAGCTGAAAGTCGGGGTACTTGTCGCGGAAGGAGTCCAAATCTTCCCATGTCGCCGATGCCGCGGTCTGGCCCTTCCAGTGGACAAGCACTTGACGGACGCCTCTAGCCATACGGGCGCGCACCACCTGTTCTGGTGCCGGGTCCACCGCACCATGATGGATGTTGGGCAGAGGTGGCGGAGCTGCTGGCGGTTCGCCCACCCATTTCTTCAATAGGCCAACATGAAAGACGTCATGGAGCTTGGCGCGAGGAGGGAGCTCAAGACGAACAGCAACTTCGGTGATGAGTTCTTTGACGCGGTAGGGTCCGAAGAACCGCGGTTGAAGCTTGCCCTTGACCGCCGGCGACAGAGAGGCAACTGGGCGGTGTCGAAGGCGGAGCAGTACCCAGTCGCCCACTATGTAGGAGACTTGGCGGTGATTTATGTCGTAGTGGTGCTTTTGGACAGCTTGTGCTTGTTCCAGTCTGAACCGCACATCAGCCAAGAATTCTTCTCGTTCTTCCATCGTCTTGGCCACTGCTGCCACGCGAGTGTCGCCTGGTTCATAGGACCGGATGGACGGAGGATCCCGCCCATAGACCACTCGGAAGGGTGTCTCACGGAGGGACGACTGGTAGGCAGTGTTGTATGTGTACTCCGCCCACGGTAACCAACGGAGCCATTGGCGGGGACGATCACCTGTAAAACAGCGGAGGTACATGGTGATAACACGGTTAGCAGCTTCCGTCTGGCCGTCGGACTGCGGATGAAAAGCCGATGTCATGTTCATCTTGGTGCCCAGAAGGCGCATCAGTTCCTTCCAGAACGTTGAAGTGAATACGGGGTCCCGATCGGAGACCATGGACTGCGGCACCCCATGGAGACGTACAATGTCGGTGAAGAACGCCTGTGCCACGGATTCCGCGGAATACGGATGGGCGAGTGGGATGAAGTGGCAATATTTGCTGAAGCGGTCCACCACCGTGAGGATGACTGATTTGCCTCGGACTCGTGGTAGCGCCTCCACGAAATCAAGGCTAATGTCCGCCCAGACAGCTGTCGGAACGGGGAGCGGAAGGAGAAGTCCCGCCGGGTGTAGGTGCTCTGATTTGTACCTTTGGCATGTGGCGCAGCCGCGCACAAAGTCTTGAACGATGCGGCGCATGTCGGGGAAGTGAAAGTCTCGTCGGAGACGGTGTAAGGTGCGTTGCACCCCTTCATGGCCGTCCTCATGGACCGCTGCCAACAGCTCTTGCAAGAGTGGAGATGCCGGTGGTACGTACAGCCTCCCGTCATAGGTCACCAAGTCGTCGATGAGAGCCCACGGTGTAGCCCGTGACCCCCTTGCCAACTCCTCATGGAGGGCGACCAGCGCTGGTTCGGTGGCCTGAATGTTTCGGAGACGTGTGATGAAGTCGAAGCGCGGTCCCGAGACGGCCATAACCGTGCTGCTTGTGGCTTCCTCTTCAGTGTCGCGGCGGGAGAGGGCATCCGCCACTGTGTTGAGGGCCCCGGGCTTGTATTCGACGGCGAAATCGAAGCCTAGGAGCTTGCCGACCCAATGATGCTGTGGAATTGTGGCGAGGCGCTGATCAAGCAGAAATTTAAGGCTGTAGTGGTCTGTCCGCACCGTGAAACGCCGTCCCCAAAGATACGGTCGCCAATGTCGAATGGCGTGCACAAGGCCGATGAGTTCTCGCTCGTACGCCGCGAGGGAGCGATGACGTGGTGCCACCGGTCGGCTGAAGTAGGCGATGGGATGCTTGTCTTGGATCAGCACTGCTCCGAAACCGTATGTTGACGCGTCGCACTCGACGATGAATGGCCGGGCGAAATCCGGTAGCGCCAAGACCGGTGCCGATGTAACCGCGGCTTTGAGGGCCTGAAAAGCTGTAGCCGCCTCGTCGTTCCAAGAGAACCCATCCTTCTTGAGCAGCGCCGTTAGTGGAGCCGCAATGGAGCCGTAGTCCTGGACAAATTTGCGGTAGTAGCCCGCGAGGCCTAGGAATCCCCGCACTGCGCGAGCCGAACGGGGTTGTGGCCAGTCGCAGACCGCTTGTACCTTAGCGGAGTCCATGGCGACGCCCACGTCGGAGATGACATGTCCTAGGTAGGCAATGGAACGTTCACCAAAAGCGCATTTGGAGCGTTTGACGAAGAGCCGGTGCTGTTGTAGTATCGTGAAGATGGCCCGAAGGTGGCGTAGGTGATCAGCCCACGATGAACTGTAAATCAGAATGTCGTCAAAGAATACCAAGACGAAACGACGCAGAAAAGGTCGTAGTATGTCGTTCATCGGCGCTTGGAATGTTGCCGGGGCGTTGCACAAGCCAAATGGCATGACCAGGAACTCGTACAGGCCGTCATGTGTTCGGAACGCCGTCTTGGCGATGTCGTCGGCGCGCATGCGGACCTGATGATAGCCTGAGCGAAGATCGAGCTTGGTGAAGAATTTGGCACCGTGGAGCTCATCCAGCAACTCGTCGACGACCGGGATAGGAAAAGCGTCTTTGACGGTGATGGCGTTGAGGGCGCGATAGTCGACGCAGAACCGCCATGATCCGTCAGGTTTCTTGACGAGGAGGACCGGCGAGGAGAACGCCGAAGAACTTGGCCGGATGAGCCCTTGTTCCAGCATTGCGGCGCACTGGCTCTCCAGCTCGTCCTTGTGTCGTGCCGGGTAGCGATAGGGACGTACCGCGACCGGTGGCACGCCCGGGAGTAGCGTGATGCCATGATCCCGAGATCGGTGCGGCGGTAGGCCGTGAGGTTCGGCGAAGATGTCGGCGAAAGAGGCGAGCAGTTCATCCAGTAGAGTTGGCGTGGCCGAGATGGTGTGGACGGAGGACGTCGTGGTACTAGGCACTCCCTGCCAACAGATGGACTTGCCATGCCACTTGAAGGTCATGCTTCGTCCGCCAAAATCCCAAAGGATAGGGCCCAGCTTCGCCAGCCACTGGATTCCCAAAACTAGGTCGTAACCTGCAAGAGGCATAACAAACAGATCGTCGTGGAAACTGTCGCCGTGAATAGTGACCGCCGCTTGACGTATGACCCCCACGCACGCCACCCGCTCGCCATTTGCCACCGTAGCTGTGAGGCGGGGCCGGTGTTGGATGGGCAGGCCGGATCGCTGCGCCGCGGACTCGGAGATGAAATTGTGAGTAGACCCGGAGTCCAGGAGCGCGATGAAGGGGTTGTCGGCGAGTTTTACGTCGATCTGCATGGTGTCGGTGAACCGGACTCCCGCGATGGCATGCAGGGAGAAGGTAGGCGACTCCTCCGCCAGTTCATCCCCTATTGCCTCTTCGTCGTCGTCTTCCATGGCGCAGTCCAGGAGGAACAGCCGCTTACATACGCGGTTGTGCCCCCGGCCAAATTTCTCATCGCAGTTGTAGCATAGTCCGAGGCGGCGGCGCTCCTCTTGTTCTGCCAGGGTCAGTCGCTTGACCGGACGGCCCTCCACGGTGACCGTAGATGTGTCGGCCTTGGGTACTGGCGGTGCCGGTGGCGCTGGACGTGAGGTAGGGGCAGGCAGGAGGCCACGGCCGGCTGGGGGGGGTTGCGCCGTGGTGTACTGTTCTCGCAGCTCTAGTTGCCGTGCCAGGCTCATGGCAGCCGCGAGGGACTGCGGATTGAGGATCCGCACGTCGAAGCTGAGTGGTGGCTGAAGACCTCCTGTGAACAGCTGCACTCGTTGCTCCTCGTTGAGAGGTCCGGCGCGAGCCAGGAGCGCCTGAAAACGGTCCTGGTACTCCGCGACGGTGGAAGTGCGGCGGCATTCCGCGAGCTCGTATAGGGGAGCGGCACGCAGGGGCGGCCCGTAGCGCAGGTTGAGCAGTTCTTTGAACCGGTGCCACGGCGGGGTCCCTTCGTCCCTCTGGACTTGCATGTACCACAGTTGCGCCCCATCTTCAAGGTTGTATGACGCCATCCACACCTTTTCCTCCTCCATGATGCGCTGCTGATGAAAGTATGATTCGCAGCGATTGATGAAGATGAGGGGGTCGGACTTGCCGTCGTAACGGGGAAAATCCAACTTTTGAAACCGTGGTGGCCGATCGCTGTGGTGTTCGCCGGTTCCCGGGCGAGGCCCGTTGGAAGCGGAGGACGTGTGGTCGGAAGCCAGGGCCTGGATCGCCGCTGCATTGGCCTCGACGGCGGTTTGCAGGGACCGCATGTTGGCCGCGAGCATCTCCAAGGTGGTCCTGAGGTCGTCACCCATGGTGTTGGTGGCTGGCGGCGGTGGAGAGGAAGATCGCGCGGATGAGGATCGCCGGGATCGTGATACCAGGTTGTCAAGGGCCTCAGGCCCCTGGGTAGCCGGACCTAGGCTGCGTAGTTCGTAGCCGCGGTCCGTTGTCTCCGGCGAGGTTTTACCCCTCAGCCGTAGGTTTTCTTGGAAGAGTAGGGAAAGGGAAATAGATTGATATTGAACTTGCTTGATTACATCTGACCCTGACTATGGCTTATATAGCCACCCAAAAGACTCCCATGCGGGCTAATCCCCTATTTTATAGCAACCAATTAACTAATCTCAACTAATTATTCAAATCTCAACTAATTATTCAAATCTCAACTAATTATTCAAATCTCAACTAATTATTCAAATCCCAACTAATTATCCAAATCTCCTGGCGCCGGCCCTTTGGCTGCCCTGCGCACGTCGCGGGCCCGCCGACGCCTGCTGTAGGTGCGGCCCCACATGACAGATGGCGCATTGATGAACCCTTAGAAAAAAAGCAGGATTGAGTTTATGAAAAGACGGAGCAGGGAAATGGAAAATGCAGGAAGAACAGAGTTTTGTAGGGGAAAAATAAATCTACCTGGTCCATACGATCATGAATCTGAAGATAATAAAAGAAAGATGGATCATGAATCTGAAGATAATAAAAGAAATATGCATTTGTAAAAGTCTAGAAAGGAAAGAGCAACTGTGCTGGGGCATGAGGGGAGGGGGGCCTGATGACCTCCAGGAATATGTTCAGGATATCTTCTATCCAGATCACTCAGGCCATCTCTCCTGCCAAGATTAGCTGAGTGATCACCACACATTCCTCTCTCTAATGTGTAATCAGTACCATACTGGTCAAGCTTCGGTGCATAACCACGTGCAGCCATATGGTCATCATTTGGTCTTGCCATGCTAGACCCTACAGATCTAGACGAGAACTTGGGTCTTTATCACTGCAACAAAACATAGTATGGTTAGAAGCTGGGTAGGTCGGGTTCGAGCGAGGCAGAGGGCGGGGCGGATCTAGGGACGCCATGGCGAGGCGAGGTTAGACCCGGGCGGGGATGGGCGGGGGCGACAAGCTTCCGGGCATGGAGGTGGAGGAGGCACTAGGCGGCGGCGGTGGCCATGGCGGCGGAGCCACAGGCGGCCGTAGGAGGGGGAGAATTTTGCACACATAGCACCGGCATCGTGGGGCTTCGCCAAAATAGCACTCCAACAATGACAATTGCAAAAATAGCATTATAATGGTGGGCAATTTGAAGATTCGGCATCGGGCTCAACTGAACAGCATAATAACTTGCTTCTTCCGGTTTTGCCCCGAGCTACCTTCCAGAAAAATCAACCCCTTGCAAATTTCTCCCCGCTGGTGGTGGTTACAGGTTGTTCGCTCCTCTATGCAAAATTCTCGCTGGATCATGTCGGGAAGAGTCTCGAGCAGGAAGGTGAACAATCCACCCAGCAAGAATATGAACACGAGCACGATCTTGCCATCTTGGTGATGTAGGCGGACATCGTCTCCTTGTCGAGAGGATTCTTCGCCGGCTGCTTCGTCTCATCTCGATTCTGCAAAGCCACCGAAAATCCACACAGGAAACCACGGCTCACTCTTGTTGCTGATTTTGAGAAGAAAGGAAAGAAAAATCTCAGCTTTTGTTTTGAGCGAAACGGAGGTGTACATACCATGTCGAACGCCGCCGACGTTTGGTGGGCTCCAGGCGCATCCTGCTTGGTGAGGGTCTGTAGCTTCCAGCCATCGCCGTAGTCGCCGAGCGGCCCGTTGGGGCCGAAGCTGACGGGCTCCTCGCCGTCCTTCACGGCCTCGACGTGCAGCGCCGCCGGGGAGCCGGGAGCCAGCTTGCGGTTGACGGCGTGCAGCGCGTAGCGCGCCGTCGTCCCGGCCGCGAACCGCCGGACCTTGCCGGAGCTCCTGCACGTCACCTCCAAAAACTGCACGCGCATTGAGCGACTCCGCTATCAATTGCCTTTGCCTCTCCAGATAGGGAACGGAAGTATACTATAGGAATAGAGAGCAAGCCGGCTTACCGGCGGGGAGGAGAGTCGTTGGCGCCGGCGCCGCCGCAGCCTGCCTTCTCCGCCTCGTCATGCTTCCGCTCCATCGTTCGCTCTCTCTTTCCCTTGAACAAGAACAACGCTCTGCTCTTATTGCAGGCAGGGGCAAAACCGGAAGAAACAAGTAATTATGCTGTTCAGTTGAGCCCGATGCCGAATCTTCAAATTGCCCACCATTATAATGTTATTTTTGCAATTGGCATTGTTGGAGTGCTATTTTGGCGAAGCCCCACGATGCCGGTGCTATGTATGCAAAATTCTCTAGGAGGGGAGAGCACGGGATGAGGGGAGAGGAGAGCGATGTAATCTGGAAAGGAGAGGGTGAGACTGAATTAATTCCAGCAAAGTAGAAGGACTGTTTTGTAAAATAGCATGTACACTACTCTGGACCAATTTCACAGAAAGTAAAGGTCTTTTTTGCAAAGGATGTGACGTGGCTTCACCGGAGAGCAGGAAATCCCACCTGCTTTTAATGATTTTAATGTGAATATTAAAAGGCAGGGAAATAAATGCTTTTCCCCTGTCATCTTTGTGGTTTCATACATGCTTAGATTAATCAAAGGCCAAAGATATGCTCACCTGTTCTTTTAAAAATTCTTAGTTCTTTCCAAAAAAAATTTCTCTTCAGTTTCAGGCAAAGGTATATCACAACATATGGGCCCTAGCTTGGATGGCCACCTTAAGACTAACCATAAATGGTTTGATATAGTTGAAACATCTATGTCTTGAGTATTCCCCCCACATGTAATAGCTTAAGGTTTATTCTTTTTTTTATTTGAAAGTCGTATGTCGGAGATGTAATAAAGTTACTTTTCAGGAGGTTACCTATACTAGTAGATTTCTCACTTGAGCATGCTCAACGTCGGAGTTCTAATGGGATACGATGTCAGTTTTGCTTACATCCCTTTCACAATTTAAGGTTTATTCTCGCAGCACCCAATAGAGTATAATCAATGGCAAAACTGATCAAATATAGTTAATTTATCGCATTATTCACTTCAAATTCAAGATATTTGTTATTTTTACCGTAACGTTAGCATGGACACACTACTAGTATCAAGCTACACACTACTAGTATCAGGCTCTGTTTGGGAGAGCTTCTAGCTTGCTAGGTACTTCTAGTATTTCGAAGCTCCCTCAAATGGTACCTCAGATAGCTCAGATTTTCAAAATATATAGAAATAGTTAGTCCCTTCAAGCCTAATAGCTAAGAAACTAGTTAATCTCAGCTTCTCCAGATTATGCAGAATTTTATTTACTCACCATGCCATTGAATAAAACACACACCAGCCAGCTACTCTAACCAGCCAGCTAGATACTCAGATTAGCTGATTCCGAGAATCTGTACCTCCCCGAACATGACCTCAATGATATAATAGTAAATAACCATGGTTAAGTGTACTAAATAAAACACACACCAGCCAGCTAGATACTCGGACTAGCTGATTCTAAAAAACTGTAGAACATGGCCTAAATGATATAGTGTACTAACCATGGTTAAGTGTACTAAACCCCAATCATTAGTTAATTAATTAGGCACACTAATTAAGGAGGTGCAAATGCACAATGTGTGTAGAGTCAATTCGACCATATAAACACAACACCACACCTAATGTGGTACACCTGAGGCTCCATGGACGCCAGGAGCAAGAGCCGCAGCAGCGGCACGCCGCTGCTGGGCAAGTACGAGCTCGGCCGGCTGCTGGGGCGCGGAACGTTCGCCAAGGTCTACCTGGCGCGCTCGGTGGCCGGCGGCGAGGCGGTGGCGGTGAAGGTGATCGACAAGGCGGAGGTGATGGGCACGGCGGGCATGGCGCCGCGCGTGCTCCGGGAGGTGGCGGCCATGCGCCGGCTGCGGCACCCGCACGTTCTCCGACTACACGAGGTGCTGGCCACGCGCGCTAGGATCTACCTCGTCATGGAGCTCGCGCCTGGTGGCGACCTCCTGTCTAGGCTCACTGCGCTGCCGCGGCGGAGGCTGCCGGAGAGCGCCGCGCGGCGGGTGTTCGTCCAGCTCGTCGACGCGCTCTCCTACTGCCACGCGCGCGGCGTCGCGCATCGCGACGTCAAGCCGCAGAACGTCCTCCTCGACGGCGACGGTAACCTCAAGGTCTCCGACTTCGGCCTCTCCGCGCTCCCGGACTCGCTCCATGACGACGGCCGCCTCCACACCGCCTGCGGCACGCCGGCGTACGCCGCGCCGGAGGTGCTCCTCCGCAAGGCCTACGACGGCGCCAAGGCGGATGCGTGGTCCTGCGGCGTCATCCTCTTCGTCCTCCTCGCCGGCAGTCTCCCCTTCGACGACTCAAACATAGCCAACATGTGCCGGAAGGTGCACCGCCGGCAGTACGAGTTCCCGCAGTGGGTGTCGCAGCCGGCGCGGCGACTGGTGAACCGCCTGCTCGACCCGAATCCGGAGACCCGCATCGCCGTCGAGTCGCTGACGACCCACCCATGGTTCAAGCGCTCCCTCAGCATCGACTCGCAGCTCGACGGCCTCCTCAACGGCCAGCCGGAGCGCGCGGTGGCTTTCCAGGCGCCGGCGATGAACGCCTTCGACATCATATCCATGTCGCCAGGGCTCGACCTGTCCAGACTGTTCGGCGAGAGCAACAGGATCAGGGAGAAGCGTTTCATGACGACAGCGTCGCCGGAGAAGACGCTGGAGCAGCTCGGCCGGGCCGGCGGGAAGCTCGGGTACGTGGTGGTGAGGAGGAAAGGAGTGGAGTGCCTGCCTCTAGGAGGGTTTTCAGGGGTCGCGGCAATGTCAGTCGAGATGTCGGAGCTGGCGCCGCCTCTAATGCTCGTCGAGCTTCGTCTCGAGGTGGCCGACGACGGCGACGGCGACGGCGACGGCGGCGAAGGGTTCGGGTGGGAGCAGCTGAGAGTGGAGCTAGGCGATGTAGTTAGGGCTTGGCATAGCTGCCATGAATATGATTTGTGTCAAGTTTAGGGGGGTGTTTGTAAATGACAAGAACTCTTAATCTTTTGTAATTGTAGCATGTAAATCTTTGTGTAATTGGTAATGTATGAATTTTGATTGAATTATGAATTATAAAAAGGGCAAATATTGGTAGAAATGGAACCAAACACTAGAATTTGGGAGGGAGATTTCAATGTCCACTAAATTATATTCTCTTGGTGAATTTCACCTCATTTTTAAATTACTTGTCATTCTAGCTTTGTCCTAAGTCAAATATTTCTATCTTTGACCATCAATTTATAGAAATGTGTATAGTTTAATAGCACGAGGATTATTACGATACACTCATTACCTCATTACCTCTTGAAAGATAATATTTAGGATTAATTTGGACAATTAATTTTAGTTAAAATTAAAAATAAACTAAAATTAAAAATACTTGTTGACCAGCAGAGAATTAGAAAGTCACCACAAAAAATCGAAAAGTATGTACAGAAAATTAGAAAGTTAACGCAGGAAATTGGAAAATCTGCGCGGAAAATTAAGGGTGACATATTATCTGACATCTCTAATTCTATCCATTAGATCAAAGCAAATGGACGGTCCACTATATATATAATATATATATATATATATATATATATATATATATATATATATGAACAAAAAAGGTTAAGAAAACAACCATCTAGTGCATTGTGCCTTTGGAAAGATGTAACTAGTTGCATTTTGAAGAAGCTGGGTATAAAAATTCAGGTGCCACCATGCATATGAGAACTACCTGCTCTGAAGTCTGAAGAAGAGACTGACAATAAAAAGTACTACTACTTAAAACAAATGCATTAGATGGGTTTGATCAAGCTGGCTCCCATATTACACTGAAAAGTAGAGTTCAAGCTCACTGATGGTCACCTAATCACTCCAATAGCCTACCACTAATCCTCATCTGTTCAACAAGAAGACAAGCTGCAGTCACAGTCCATCTACCATGCTACCAATCAGGTGAGTTATATGCATGAACAGCATGAGACACTCAGCTGGACAGTTCCATGTTTGTCTGTCTCACTTGTGTGGTCTGCTAGTGCAGAAATGGCTGTTCAGATTTCAGACTCAGATCCATCAATCCATCATGTCTTAGCTTGCCTTCTTTTTAGTAGAGCACACTGATTGTTCTTGCAGCATCAATCAGGTTGGAAATAAAAAGCTGGTGGTTCTTGTGTGAGAAAAAAAGATATGATGGTCGCTGTCATTGTGTTTGCCAATTTCCAGTTTGCTGAATGGTTTGATATCCTGAATAAAAAGTGAGAGTGAAGGTTGTGTGCTAGAGCTCATGGCAACCGTTGGTTTGAGGGCATGACACCCCATGAATGCGACTATAGATGTTAACAACATCAACTCGTAATCAAGCAAAATGTTGTTAGCGTTCCTAGGTCTTTCAGCTCACCACCCTCGAACCACGTCCGGGCGTTAGGCGTATCCGACACATCCTTACAAACGGAGAGTCATTTCAATCTCGAAAGACCGACCTGAGAGAGAATGACTATTCTCCCTTATAAGGGGCTCGTAGCCCCTCTCTGTGGCCGAGGTGGAACTAAAAGTTACTAGCAACGCCCATGATACCAATTGTTAGTGTTCCAGGCCTTTCAGCTCATCACCCTCAGCTCACGTTCGGGCGTTAGGCACATTCGACACACCCTTATAAGCAGAGAGCCTTTGTCATCCCAAAAGACCGGTCTGAGGAAAGATGACTATTCTCTCATATAAGGGGGTTCGTAACCCCCTTCCATGACCGAGGTGGGACTAAAGGTTGCTGACAACGCCTATGGCCCAGGATCTTAACAAATGCATCAGTTAAAAACCCAGGAACTGACAAGGCAAAAACACTATTTCCTGGAAGAAAGATGTAAACACTGCAAATAAACACAGGCAATTGGAAGCTCAAACATAAGTTCAGTATACAAACAGTTCTAGCACCAAGGGATCACAACCTGAAACCATAGGATTGATTGATGAACAAAAACACATTCTAGTCATGTCATAATGATAGCACCCCTAGGTATGATAGAGTGACATTTACTAATTAACTTTTGTACATGCTGCAACTTGGTAAATGTTTAACTCAGGAGATGCAACTTGGTAAAAGTTATGGCAAAAGTATTATGTGTGACTTGACATGAACACACCAGCAAAGAGACAAACATGCAGTGCTGACAAAACAGGTTGCTTAGAAATTCAGCCCATCTCCTAATTGGTTCTTTGTTTTCTGAACCAAGCTGGATATTCTAAACTCTAACCTCATTGGACCAGTAAAAAGGTGAAAGTGAAAGCAAAATTTGACTAAACCTAGTAATTGTGAAATCAAGCATTGGAAGTACATGACCTTCAGTTAGAGATAAGGCTTATGAGATTGACAATAGGGGTATACTCCAACAAGACAAAGATTGGACAAGTGAGGAGTATACATCAACTTAAGGGGTGTTTGGTTCCATAGACTAAAATTTAGTCCGTGCCACATCGGATGTTTAGACATCAATTTGAAGCAGTAAACGTGACTAGTTATAAAAATAATTGCAGAATCGGAGGATAATTCGCGAGACGAATTTATTAAGCCTAATTAATCAATAATTAGCAAATTTTTATTGTAGCACCACATTGTCAAATCACGGCATAATTAGACTCATTAGATTCGTCTCGCGAATAATCCACCGATTATGGATGGGTTTTATAAATAATCTACATTTAATGCCCCAAAATAGTATCTAAACATTTGATATGACAGAGACTAAAATTTAGTCCCGGTATCCAAACACCCCCTTAATCATATCAACCAGATATTTATGCTTACCAATGCATCATATTGTAGTTGAAAAAAGCACCAACAATCCAGCAGGAATAATCCAGAGCATGAGACATCCTAGATCTGCTACCATTATTATCTCTTGCATTAAAGAATTAAACTAACCTAACTACTTGACCATCATCCTCCTTGCTTTTCATTGGAAGTAGAGAAGAATAAGTGATCTCCCCAAAGCTCCAAAAAGTGCAGAGACAACTTGTCATGGTCACTGAAAAACAGTTCTACACACATCTATCATGTCATGCTTTCAATTTCAGCTGCTGCAATTGCATGCTGTCTGATTAGCAGCAGCATACATGCCATCACTCATCACTGAAATTTCTGAAGAACAGTTCTACATACATCATGACATGCTTGCAATTCTCTTGCACCATGTTTTCTTCAGAGAATTGAATCATGCAGTATCCATTTGTGCATCATTTGTGAAATTTGACACTGCCCACAAAAATTTACTCCAGTTGACAAGCAAAAAAATTCTGAATGAAAATGGGGAGTTGATTTGGCATAATGGAGTGCAGACAATTCATGGGGCCAATTTTCTGATATTAAAAGGCTCATCTAAAAGAGGCCATGGCTGACGACCGCGACGAAAAAACAATAAAAGTCATAAAATACTAAAATATAACTGAGCTAGAGAAAGAATAATGTTATTGATCGAATACTCATCTCATGACCGCATAACTAGTCAGGTTCCAGGAGCCTTGATGGTGTGGTGCCCTTCTCATCAATAGATGTATCTCCTGGTAGGCTTTGTAAGTCTACTATTAGCCAGGAGCACACCACTTTTCCATCCCAACATTAAAGATGTTGGGTGCACCACCTCAAAGGGATATACATAATCGAGTACATGATATATAAGAAGATATCAAGTGTTGGACATAAGTAGTAATGCACTTTACTTGCAAGTACTGGTCACGGGTCAGAAAAGTAACCCTAGCGTCCTTCTTCGTGATCTTCTATCCAAGGTGATGTGCATGATATTGGATCACGTCTTGGACACGAGCCTTGTAGTGCATATCCCTCATGATATTCTTGGGAGCTTCGTCGATGAATTCAGTAGACCTGGACTCGAATCCCTAATCGCACTTGAAGAAATCATGCATATAGATCCGACAAAAATTTGCCTCGAGCTCATCCTTCACTCGCTTAGCTATGTTGGGAAACTCCCTCCTCTCCTAGTCGTGGGCATCTTGTGCAGCCGCATAGTGAGCCGCCCATGTGTATGCCGACTCAAACCCAGCAAAATTCACCAAGTCAAGATACTTCTCCTTGACCAGAAGTACAAGGACATCGTTTACATGGCATAAGTGCTCACCCTCTCCAATCACTATCTAGTTCTCGCGCAAGTGTCTCAATAAATTATTAGTATGTGTCAAAATACTAAATATATGAAAGGAAGAAATTATGGAGTATATAAAGCAACTTACTTCTCTCTATTTGGTAGAATAATTGGGTGTCGACCAATGGGCACTAGTCTCCTTGGGAGGCTCAAAGGACCACGTATCCACACAGACAAAGTGAAGCTAGAGGTACCTGTTGTTGCGTGGTCTTTCAAGCCTTCAGAGGTGACCAATGCCCATTAGTCGATGCCCGATTATTTGATGAGATGGATATAAGTAAGTTGATGCCACTTCCTCCTGTAGTCCCTCCTCAACAATCTCCATGGACTCATAGAGAAACAATGTGAGTTTATAACCTTGTAATCATCATTTTTGCTATATAGAGTTGTGCTAACTAACTTATTTTTGTAGTGGCCATCGATGAGATCAAAACAACGTGGATCTAGATGGTTGCTATGAGACCCGCACTTTTGAAGTCCTCTCCGGTTAGTTGCTCTAACTTTGTGATGATTACATGTGATGGATTTGTGAACCTATGAACTTGTGATGTGAACATGTGATGGATTTGACATATTTTGTGAACATGTGATGGATGGAATGAAGTTGTGATGTGACCATGTGATGAATGTGTTGGTATCCGAATGTGATGGTTTTTGTGAAAAATATGTGGATTTTGTGAAATATAATGTGGATATGGATGTGAATGTGTATGTGCATTTTGTGAAATGCCTTTTTGGGCACTTGGCAAACATGCCATATCGAGGGTGTCTTGTGAGCGCGCCACGTGTCTACGTGCTCAACCAGACATATGGTAGGCTTCCCGGATGCCACACTATCTAGGGTTTGTGGAGTGTAATATGTGGCACTCAGCAAATTGGTAGTCACGATGCTGGTAGCCGTTAGACACTTTAGTTTACCGAGTGTCGCATCTAGCACTCAGCAAACCCTTGTTCGTCGCCTAAAGGTTTGTCGACTGTTGTTCACCAAGTATAACACTCGGCAAACCTCTTGTCGTCGTGTGCCTTGTCAGACTATGAATTAATGAATTCTGGTAGTGACTATTATACTTGGCCTAGTGCATTTCTTCGCTGAGTGTTTTTTTTAAAATTTTTTTTGTTAATTGTAATTGTTCACCGAGTATTTTTCGGCTACTTTGCTAAGAGGTAAGTATTTCGCTGAGTACATTAATTACTTCAGCACCTAGCATATGCGGGTATTTACCGAGTGCATGAAGAAATACTTGGCAAACTCGCGACACTCGGCACAGACCACGTTTCTGGTAGTGACTATTATACTTGGCCTAGTGCATTTCTTCGCTGAGTGTTTTTTTAAAATTTTTTTGTTAATTGTAATTGTTCACCGAGTATTTTTCGGCTACTTTGCTGAGTGGTAAGTATTTCGCTGAGTACATTAATTACTTCAGCACCTAACATATGCGGGTATTTACCGAGTGCATGAAGAAATACTTGGCAAACTCGGCTACACTCGCACAGACCACGTTTCTGGTAGTGACCTACATCAGAGATGCTCCTATCACACACGATCTCAAGAGCAAATTTAATTGAACAGCTCGTGGGGAGGAAAATATCCGGCGCCTGAGCTGAGGCGGCCACTAATTCTAAGGGCAAACATCAGTGCAAAGGAATTTTTTCCCCAAAAGAAGGCAGTTCAGAAGATTGGCTTAAGTGCATGCATTAATGTATGATGTTTTTATACTTTATAAGTTATGTATTGACGACTGAAGGGAGTGGAAGATTTCAGTGGCTTCAAATCGACCTCATATCCGTAATCTGTCTAACAGCAAAATGTTTTGATGTCTTCATGCAGACTTGTCTTTGGCAGATCAGACAATCATTCAACTGAACTCTTGTGTGTTCACTGGACAGTATTTACAAGTAGAACCCAACAGATGGGAATCATGTGTGTGTTTGTGAGCTGTGTGTAACATTCATAAGCCTATGAAATGCAAGGAGGTGGAATTGGAAATCTTGGTACACATTATTCACCTTTGATGGTGTACAAAACCTCCCCCAAAAAAGTACAAAACTATGATTGGTGATTACAAGGTAGAAATACAAGCTGGTTTCAGAGCTGAGCTGAGCTGAGATGATTAGCTGATTAGCTGTTACTACTTATCACTGGCAGTGACTTGAGGTTCTGATAAGGTTGATGCTGCCACAGAATGGTTCACATCTCCATGGATTCTCTTCTGTAGGTGCTCCAAGCTGGCAACGCGTCGCAGCGAGGTTGACCTCGGAGCCGCAGGAATTGCTTCGTCTGGGAGGTTATACATTGTCCAGTCGTCTTCAACAAGAGCAGCAGCAGAAGCTGCATCAGATACACCTGAAGAAAAGGGCATGCTGCTTGCCGGCATGTCGGATGTAGTGAGCAAAACAAGGCTTCTTCCAGTTACTCTCCTCACTGCTTCCTCAGCTATAGTCACCTGAACAAAAGCACTTGGTTACAAAGTAAAATAAAAGAAGAATTCACAAGACATGAACCAATAATATCTAATAACAACCACAGGCGACAATAATCTAAGCAGCGGCTCCGTTGTAGCTCCAATAGAGATCCATTTCAATAAATATTTACAGAATTCAAGTATAAACCCATGTTGATGTTTTGGGGGATAACATGTTCCTTTCAGTATCTCCTCGTGTGTACTGTTAAGTGAACACAGGATTGTAAATTTAGAACAAAAATAAGACTATTTTGTAGCACGTGTCATCGATGTACTGAATGTTTTAAAAAAAAACACCTTTATCAAGACATAAATACAGAGTTGTGCATATACTCACACACAAGCATTAACAAATGTTTGTATGATTGTGCGGTTGTGCTCTGTTTGGACTCCTCATATGCGGTACCATTCTTCTCAAGAGAAAGAAACACCCTTCCATGAGGACTAAAACCATATATTTAATGAGACACTCTTGGAGCATTGATACATGGTATGAGTGCTTTTTTATATTTTGTTTCTTTTTACAACGCCTCACACCTGTAGGAGAACATTGTTATTCTTAGCACCAAAACTAAGACAAGAAAAAATATTAAATTATACAACTAATCTCTTCCTATTCCACATATAGAGATGACAATACATACCTGCATCTTCAGAAGAAGCATAAAATTAAATGAAAACATTACAGTGCTATGTAAAATGGACTTATTGCTAGAATGCTATTATTGTTATGTAAATGGACAGTGTCCAAACAATAATCAACAGATTCATAACCCTTGAAATGGGAATAAAAGAAGTGCATGGTGTAATAAAGTGTTCATAACAACAACAAAAAATACCTTTCTCCTCATAGTGTCCATGTCAGCTTGAAGACTGCTATTTTCAGTGGTAGAAAGCTTATATTTCTGAGTCATATCAGCCAGCCGCTTTAGCAGAGATGCATTCTCAGATCTTAACTGGGAAACCTAGATATTGCGTAGTAATTAGCATTGACTTAGTAGTTACATTTTACTTAAGTATTCATGGTTCATGATTTGAGACCTGTGATTCTAGGTCGTTCAGGTGAGTTTGCCTCCTTTTTCTGGACCTCCTGGCCGATTCCCGATTTGACAGCATTCTAGTCACAACATAAAACCAAGAGAATTCAGCGTGGAAAATGTTGTACTCGTTTTCCAACACTACAACTTCCGATATCATGCGCAGTTAATCTAAAGGAACATGCATCTAGATTCTAGAACTGCAGAGCAGATGATTTTGACTTTTTGGCAATAAAATACTCGATGTAAATTGTAGATCATAATGTCCGCTTGAAATAAGAAACTCATATTTAAGGTTTCTTTCATGTGTAGATTGTTTCTTTAATAAATTCTAATAGTGGAGGAATCTAATCTTGTACCTTCTCATCCGCTTTGCATTAGCAGGGTCTGCATTTTCCTCAATATCGCCATCATCATCTGAGTGTTCTTTTGATGTACCACTATTATCTGGTTTGCATTGATCATCATCATCATATATGACACCTGAGTTTGTAATTCTGGTTGGTCCATAACCTATATACAGAAGTAAAGATATCAAAAGAGTATGGTAAAAAGAGGATAAAGAGTAGCAGTTCAAATGTTGTAAAACTGCCTAAATATGTTCCAAAGCATCATTTGTAGGTGCTATTAGGCACATTGGATGGTGCAGAAGTTGTATGCGGTGCACACACTGTTGAGATGCATACTGGTAGCAACTAGCAACAAGGTTGCATATCCAATGCGTGATGTCAATGTTCAGCATCACTGAAGCAGAATCAGAGTTCACATTTCTCGTCTTTATATAATTGGCATCAACAATCTATACTACTTTAAAAAAAGCTAGTCGTGGTGAATCTGTCACCATCACTAGCTTCTCATTGACACGTGAGTCCTCATTGTCATTGACATGTGGTAATATGGTGTTCTTTTAATATTGTAATTTTCCTCCCGTTGTAACGCATGGACACTCAACTAGTATTATCTATAAGTTTTTATCCTTTCATCCAGGATTTCAACATAGAATCATATTGATGCAAACATACTACAAAGCAAACCTAAATTGACATGTCCCCTCATTTTTGGGATCCTTTGGTCGTTAATTAATCCATCTACAGAAATTGCTGGTGAAATTAGACTCTAACTATTGTTGCTGAAGTTATGGCATGTTTGTTTCAGCTTGGGATTATACTAATCTAGCTTATTTCTATAAGCTGAAATAAACAGACCAGCTTATTATAATCAGGGTGCAGATTATAATAACCAATAAGCTGATCCAACCCAATTTATTTCTATAAGCTGGATAACTATAATCCTGAGCTGAAAGAAACAGAGCTTAGTATAGCTTCTAGTGGATGGTTCAGCAGCAACTCAACCAAAACAGACCAAATGTTCAATTGAAATGGATTTGGCATCTAAGTATCCGACAATTCACTCTGACAGTAACTGTCAAGCCAGACCATATTTTGTCAATCTAAGACCCTACTTTCAGACAACATCCTTGTGATACGATTTTTCCCAAGTTGCCATAGACTGATATGCATGTGACTATGGAAGTTCATAAATACCATTAAAAGAAGCTTGACAACCCAATTGTGAAGTGTCTGAAGCTTGTGAATCAAGGTAGCCGAAAGAAGATTCTTGCGATTTAGATTCCTGAAATGGATGTACATAAATATTTCTATATCACAAACAACCAATGAGCAAGGATCTTGGCATAGACAGCTCACAGGACTTCTGCTACTAGAAGCTCCGGAAAACTGCTCAATAATACATACAAAACACAGCTCGTAATTCTCTAGAACTACTGAATGTGAACCTACAATATTATTGTTGTCCAAGGCTGTCTGTTATGAAACTAAGAAAAAAGAAATGATTTGAAGAAAAAAAATATTTTGTGAAATATGGCCCTTCGACTAGTTAGTAGCTCTAAAGAAACAGCTCCACAATTAGTTGATGTACAATTTCATTTACATATTATAATTGTGGGAGTCACTACCAATAAAAACATGAAACTTTTTTCCATTCTTGCCAGTTGCCACCATTTCAAAGCAGTGGTAGTGAAAACCTCCGATCAAATGGGAGAAAACAAGACACTCCATTTGAAAACCTCAGTTAGAATTTGCACTGACAGAAAAATTGTCCTGGGAAAAGAACTCAATTGTACTTCTTTTAGAACAGAAACTGCTTAAGTCGTCAAATGAGCCAATGTGTCAAGGGGGCAGGGGCATCAGAACTATTAACAAGAGATGTGTAAATGTAAAACTACTAAAATCTTTGGATTTGAATGTTTGTCTAAAATCTGTTAACCATCTGGTTATCACTGGGACCGGTAATTCTGGAAAAACAGATTGTTGGAACCCTCTCTGGCACAAGTGCAGAGCTTATTAAGCAACCAAGTATGCCTTTGCGTGAATTCAACTAAAGATCTTATTAAGCAACCAAGTATGCCTTTGCGTGAATTCAACTAAAGATCTTATTAGTTAGCCTGTCTCTTTCAAAAAGAAAAATCTGACCAAACTTTTGGCAACACTAAAAAGTTTAAAAGAATATCAGATGCATCCATTCCTTTGTCAGTACTCCATACAATAAAAATCCTCTAGGCTCAAGCATCCAGGATCCATCTCCCCTGGGCCCTAGCCCCCTTGCCATCAGCCACAAAATCCATGCGGCTACTTATACCTGGTATCATTTTCATGTAAATCACAACCAATCCAACCTATAACCGTAGTTATATCATCATTATAGTCAAATTTTCAGTCAACTTAGCAACTGTACATTAGATTTTTTATGAAACTAAAAATTGATCCAAGAATGTAGGACTATTCACCAAATGACTGAAAGATGGCATGTAGTTGGATTTCCAAAAAAATAGAATTGGTTTGCCTTGTATTGTTATCTATAATCATGCCACCTGTTTTATTAGCCAGAAAAAATTCTTTTCACAAGCCACCCTTTGCCTAACTTAATTATGGTGAAGTTTTTTTTATGAACAGAAATTATGGTGAAGTTGGCATGAACCAAATTGTCCTTTGAGCGCGAATAGTAAACACTAAACAGCACAGTACTGTGCCCTTCTTGTCGAAGGAAGAAAACCCATTTCCACCACATGGAACCCTCAAATGACGCAGCAATCTTCGTTCTTCCATTAGTATTTGGGTTAAACTTGAAATTGCAGTGGAACTTATAAGGAACTCCAACTTACAAAATGCTAAAGGAGGTCCCCAAAATCGAACAACGGCTCAGCAACTGTAGAGAGAAAAAAAAATGTGATCTTGGAAGGAAAAGAAGCGATATTTACCATGGATTTTGCCACGGCCGCGCAGTACAGGTCGAGATTCCTCTTCAGCCGCGCCGCGTACGCTCCGGGATCCCCACCGCCGCCGCCGCCGCCCTCCATTCTCGCAAAAGTCGCCTCCTTTTGTGCCGCCGGTGGCCGGAGCAGCCGGAATGGGGGGAAGAAGGAGGTGAGCTGGTGAGTGAGGCCGGGGAGACGCAGCATTTATACTGCTGGTCGTGGGGCCCATCTGTCAGTAGCAGAGCATGAGCAAACGCGGTCTTTTTTTTATATTTTTTTGAAACGCCTTGTTTTATTTATTTGTTTGTTTGTTTGTTTGTTATTATTATTACTTTTTTCTCATTTTTTCCTTTCCTAGTTAGGAAAATTATTGTATATGTCTGAATTTGTAGCAAGGCTTCAAATTTGAGAATTCTAGTTGTGATGTAATCCTAATCCATGTGAACCCTCAAAGATTTTATTTTTAGCATTTAAAATCCATTCTACAAAAACTTGATTTTTAGCATGTTTCTTTCAATTAATATGTGTGCAATTGTTAGGTTCCGGTTAAAAGTGACACCACCCAATCATTTTTTTTCTAAAAAAATGAGTTAAGAGATTTAATAGGTGGCATCTAAGTCACTTATTCATGCTATTAATATGTTTAAACATTTATAAAAATAACACCAGAATTTTCACTGTTAATTTTGATATTCAGTACCTAACAAAATTAACATTAAAAATTCTAAAAAAAGTATCCATAAGGACCGTAAAATCACTCCAATAAATACTTCAACCCACTATTTAAACCAAAGTGTAGTAATCTTGGTAAAAAAAACCTAGGTTCAACAAACTGGCTATCTGAATTGCTAAGCCATTTGACTAACCAAATTCCTCTTCTCGCTTGTTAAATTTTACTAGCCATGAATATAGTGCAAATATGGAGAGAAATATTTTTAAATAGTTGACTAAATAGACAAATAAAGAATCATAAATGGAGATGCTGCTCAAGATGTTCTAACCATAAGAAAGAAGGAACATATAAAAAAGCAATTCTTTACCCCAAAAAAGTTTAAGTTAAGGATAATCACCTTACCAAAAATTATCAAAACCTCTGATTACCTTTTTTGTTATTGAAGCGTCATCAGTGAGTGATCCATCCGTGTTTTGTTTTCACGACCCTAAAAAAGAAAAATTTCTCGTATGTTATTGCAATTTTTTTTAAAAAATTATATGTCATTATCAGTGTAACAGTCCCCATATATATATCAGTGATGTACCGATAACATATTGACAAACCGTAAAAATTGTAATAACACAAAAAAATTAACAAAAAAAAGAGGAGTCACAATCAGATAATTTAACTATTTGCCACTTACTTCATGTATCAATTAATAGGTCATATATCAGTGATTCAGATGACCTCACGTATTAGTGACTCGTGACTCAATGTGGCAAATGGCAAATAATTAAAGGGGAAGTATCATGTGCACATCGGTTGACCGTGCACATGATGCACATGTGAGATCTCCACCTTCAATCTGTAATCCAACGGACGGCGGCTCCGCCGGGGATAATCGCAAATGTAGCAAGGAACGGAATGAGGGAGGTGAGAGGTGTTTTCTGCTAAATGATCTGATGGAGCTACTGTCCGTTGGATTACAGATTGAAGGTGGAGATCTCACATGTGCATCATGTACACGGCCAACCGATGTGCGGATACTCACGCATAATTAAATGCCCCGTTGCAGTCAAGTCGACAAGCTGTCCATGTCGTTGTGGTGCAAGAGGATTAGGATTCAGGAAGCAAGCACCGGCAAGTTGCGTGCCAAGTGCACAGAATCTAGTACACACAGATCGATCCATCCATCCATCGATTGGTTGATTTCAGGGGCGTTTTGGTACACAAGTGGCGCGAACGCCGTATCATTTTCATGGCTGCCGGCGGCGCCACGTCAGCAGGGCAGCAGAGTGAGTGAGGTCGAGGTGAGTGACAGTGGCGATGATATTTGCTGATTTTTTTTTTCATTCACACGTCGGACGACGAACGCTCGTTCCTATCCACGAAACCGGCCGATGATGATCTCCTAGCTAGCTATGCTCCTCCTCGTTTTCGTTCATGCGATCACATCCCCCCGTGCCAAGTTGCCGCCGGGAATTTTCACCGATGGTGATGCTTCTTATCAACACGAATCATGCGTCTACTTGCCTTATCAACTTGTCGCCGAGGTCTCGTTGAGCAAGTTTCGTATTTGTTACCGAAAGTTTATCTGGTTTTAGGTTTGTCGCTCGTGTGGTTCGAAAATCCTGTGTCAATAAGAGGCCTCGTTGAGAAAGTTTCATATTTATTATGAAAAGTTTATCCAGTTTCATATTTGTCACTAGATGTTTTACTGACATGTGGCTCCGAAACCTACGTGCCAGTAAGAGTCCTCATTGAGAAAGTTTTATATTTATTACTAAAAGTTTATCTAGTTTCATATTTGTTACTAGATGTTTTACTGACATGTGGCTCTGAAACCTACGTGCCAGTAAGAGTCCTCGTTGAGAAAGTTTCATATTTTTTACTAAAAGTTTATCTAGTTTCATATTTGTTACTAGATGTTTTAGTGACATGTGGCTCTGAAACCTACGTGCCAGTAAGAGTCCTCGTTGAGAAAGTTTCATATTTTTTACTAAAAGTTTATCTAGTTTCATATTTGTCACTAGATGTTTTACTGACATGTGGCTCTGAAACCTACGTGCCAGTAAGAGTTCTCGTTGACAAAGTTTCATATTTATTACTAAAAGTTTATCTAGTTTCATATTTGTCACTAGATGTTTTACTGACATGTGGCTCTGAAACCTACGTGTCAGTAAGAGTTCTCGTTGAGAAAGTTTCATATTTATTACTAAAAGTTTATCTAGTTTCATATTTGTCACTAGATGTTTTACTAACATGTGGTTCCGAAACCTACGTGTCAGTAAGAGTCCTCGTTGAAAAAGTTTCATATTTATTACTAAAAATTCATCTGGTTTCATATTTGTCAATGACTGTTTTACTGACACGTGGTTTCAAAACTCACGTGTTAGTAAGAGGCCTCGTTGAGAAAGTTTCATATTTATTATTGAAAGTTTATCTGATTTTATATTTGTCACTAGCTGTTTTACTGACATGTGGTTTCAAAACCCACGTAACAGTGAGATAATGAATTTTCAGTAGCATATCAAGAATAATCTTTTTTGTAAAAGATTCGTAGATTGTCAGTAGCTAGAATACGAATTAAAATTTAGAAGACGAAAAACACCGGCTTACACGTTGATTAATCATCATGTCATGTCACTTATCATTTATGATATTTTTTTATTTTTTAGCTTTTAATCAAAACTTAAATGGTTTAGGTATGATTAAGTGAACGTATATTTTTGTGAAAGGGAGGCTTAAAAGCAAAAAAAAAGACAGAAATTGTTGTGAAGAGATCAAAGGATGACACGCAATTAGCTTGTTGATTACATGCAAACGGTCCAATCAAAATGGGCCTCAAGTTTTTGTTTAATTTGCTTACAAGAAGATGGGCCTCAAAGTTGAGATCACAATCCAAGTCTCTATTAAAAGCATCTTCGAAAGTCTCTCTATTTTTGACTCTCTATTTATCCATTTAACTGGCTCTCCAAAAATATTAATCTCCAAATTTACTATACATTCCGACAACCTCTCTATTCTCAACTCTCTAAACAGTTTATTCTACCTTTTAAAATCCCAAAATATTTTCAAAGATTTGATTTCTTTTTGAAATCCCAATTTCCAATCTTAAAAATACCCAAATTATAAATTTTTCAGATTTTAGAAATTAAAAAATTATCTTATTTTCCTTTTTATTTTTCCTTTTCTTTTCATCCTTCTTCTTTCTTTTTCCATTTTTCCTTTTAGCGCGCGTGGCGCAATACTTTTTTTTTGCGTTGCGCAGTACTGTAGTACTACTTCCGGTTGACACTATCAGATAGGACCCACACTATTTGGTCATCCAAACTTGGCTAGCCAAGAGTCTAGTTTGGCCAACCAGGTGACTTAGCCAGCCAGATAGCCATTCTATTAGAGGATGTTTTTTGACTTAAATGGCCAAAATTTAGCTTGGAAAGCTTGATAGCCGAGCTTTTGGAGATGTTCTTACAAATTACAACTTGCCTAATTGAAACTGAAGTAGCCCAGTTTCAATTATTCTGGAATCACCTGAATTTGTTCAGATTTATGATCATTGAATCCCAGTAAAACACACAAATGTCAGTGATGTTGTAGATTTATCTGAACACATAGTAGTATACTACACCCTTTGCTATCTGTTACACCAATGTATTTTGCAGATCTGCACTGAAAAAAAGATCCAAGAATGAGCTTGGGAATGTAAATCCTGGCAGCAAAGCAGCAGAGGCAACAAGATCAGATTCCATTTCTTGGGAGGTGGTTGCATGGTCAGGTTTGAGAGGTGAGAGCTCCAACTGAAGCTGACCAGAAAACAGATCTGCAACAAGCTCTTAGCTGAACCTAACAACTGGATTAATCATGCAGGAAATGAAACCTGCACCTTGACAGGGACTCTGCACCACCTGCCTGCCTGCCTGCTAGCTGCTGCACAATCACATTGACCCTACCATTTCCTCCAGGCATTATGCTCTCCATTAGCCAAACCATCACACCATATCATATCATATCATATCATATCATATCATCCTAGTTGCCTTGGATGCTCTCTTCTTCTTGACCACCATTAATCTTGGTCTCATGTGCACCACATGTACCCTGTCGGCCAGCTCTAGACCAGTCCATGTTACTGATCTGATGTTCATGCAGATTATAGCAGCTCAACAGCAGGGCCGTTCTTGAGTTTTGTGAGGCCCAGGGTGGAATTATAAATAGGCACCCTAATTACCAGTGTCGTTCGTATTCACGTGACGTTGCGCATGGCGTGACCTGATTTTCCTCATCCCCTGATTACCGTGATCTACGATGGCCTGCCTGGCTGCCTCATGGTTGTGGTACCTGTGCGCGCTGCTATGTATGTGGTGGCCGGGTGGGGGCCCAGATCGAGCGCACAGCTCGACCCCCCTAGGCACGACCCTGCTCAACAGCAAGAGTAATTTGGGACTCCAAGTTAATATAAGATTCAGACAAAAAAAAGATGTTTGATTTGTACAAACACACATGGAGATCCTTTCTGTGTTTTCTAACACCTAGTAAAAGGGGAAGAAAATGGAAACAAAGTCACACATCCACACACACATGCTTGCATGCTTGCACTCAGATGGCCTCTCTCTCCTCCAACAATCTTCCTATGTTTTTTCATGAATCTTGCATATCATCTTGATTGATTTTGTTTTGCATTCCTTTGATTTAGTTGTCTTGAAAGGTGCAATGAGATGAGAACCCAAAAGAACAAAAGAATTGCTCATGCACACATGACACATCTTCAGAATCTTCAGTTCAATTCACTCCCTTGTTGCTCCTCCTAGGCCTCTTGCTTCAGACCCCTTCATGATCCTCAACCTCTTGCAAGTGCTTATGAACATTCTGTAAAAAAAATTAAACATAACTCAAATTAGTTAGAAACCATTCAAAAAATTTGCTCTTTGAGTTATATTAATCAATTTATTGGCATCAAATTAATTAATAAAAATATGGACAGTAGTACAGTAGGGCATATACTGATATACATGTGTAGATACTTACTCGAATGGCACATCGCCGACGAGCATGAGGTCGCCGTCCTTGTCCTCGTAGGTGACGGCGAAGTCGGACGGGTTTACGGTCGCTGCGCCGTCGGCTGCGCCGCCGGAGAAGCAGAGGAACATGGCCTCCAGGGCCTCCCTGAGCTCCCGGTAGCCCTTGTACATCTTGAGGTCTATCTTCCTCAGGTAAGGAGCTCCGTCCATGCTGACCTTCACGAACAGCCCGCCGGCGGCGGCGGCGGCGGCGGAAGAGGCCTCCTCCTTCTGCGGCGCGGCCGGCTCCGCCGCCTTGCTCTTGCTGCTCGCCTGGAAGCAGCTTTTCCTGTACGACCTCACCGGCGGCCAACCCACAACCTGCGCCCTGCAGCAACGAGTTTCCACGCACGTATAAGAGCTCTGCAGTCTGCACCACATCAATGGCGCGCCGGAAGCCCGGAAGTCATGCATCCACGACGACTTACTTGGCGGACGGCGGCGCGGCGGCGGCGGAGGGCTTCTTGGCCTCCTCTCCACCAGCGAGCAGGGCGCGCTTGCTGCCGGCTCTAGGCGTCGACGGTGGCGTCGGCACCGCCGCCTTCTGGGTCCCCTCCTCCGTGCCCGGCAGGCCGAGCCTCAGCTCTGTCGCCTTCAGATTCATCTCCACGTCGGTGGCGGCGCCTTCCATCTCTCCGGCGAAGCAAGCACACGCGGGTACGCACACACCAACTAAAGCTCGCTTTCCGTTGGCTGGCTGGTCGTCGTTGCAACGATGACCACACGACGACGAGCTGAGCTGAGCTAGCTCACTCTTCCTTGCTTGGTCTTTATCTTCTCCAGCTAACTAGCTAGCTCGAGATGCTTGCGCTGTGACCTCTCGTGCCAGCAATGGCGATGTTTTATAGAGCCATGCAATGCAACCCGCTAGCTACACGCGCGCGCGCGCACACATGTGCGCATGCACGCACGTACGTACGTGCCAGAAGGCCACACGCGCGCGCATGGGGTAGTTGAGGATGCAGCCACACGAGTGCCATGCCGGGTCTACCCGCGACAGGGCGGGCCGACCTGGTTGGAGAGAAGAGATTCGTCGGCTAACGGGTTCCGGGTCACAGCCCGGTAACCTGCTAGCTATTGCTCGGGCAAGCCGGGTCAGCGGTTGACCCAACCCGACCCGGTAAGTGCTAGCAAGTATCCATTAGTCCGATGTATCAAATAAGCATGGATTATACTAGCTAATAATTAGTTTGATCTAACTATTAGTTTTAATCCATTTAAACGGGTTATATATATGCCAAAGACGATATTTGAGATGTCATCTCACAACTATATATATGGTACATATATAGTTGTCTTACACACAAAATCACAAAGCAAAACATTGAATATATTAGACACTTTGTATGGTTGAACGACAACACAACTTGTGCTACAAAATTAGAGCAAATTTAAGCTCGTCTAAAAAGTATACTTAAGATATTTTGTCTAACTCGAGTACCCTTGAGATTTATGAATCTTGTATAATCGCACACCTCTCCTCATACCTAAATAGGGCCGTGTTTGTCTAGAATTACACACACATACACACACACACACACACACACACACACATATATATATATATATATATATATATGGTTGGTACAATCAAGAACAACCCTCAAGCATGGTTCTGCACTGCAAGGTATGAATCATGAACATGGAGTTTGGACCCAAATCCGCAAACTAGAAGATGTCTATATATGATTGATATGTTGTTAATAACTAGCATTCACTACTACAGAAAACTCTATTAATGACAGATAATAACCTTTATTAGTGACGGATAAGTCGATCTTCTATTACTCTTATTGTGTCAGTGATGTAATATTATTAGTGACGAGTATTTACTCATCACTAAAGGGTGATGGGTGTAATATTTGTCTGACACTAAAGAGGGGACTATATATCGGCTCACTTGTTATGACCCTTAGTGACGAGTCGTAATGTCACCTGTCCTTTAGTGATGGGTTATTATTGTCACCTGTCACTAATATTATGGTCATTTTTTAAAAAATAATTATTTTTAGGATGCATCATGAATCAAAATAGGATTTGGCAACCAATATATCTAACATTCGAGAGTGTTAGATTGTATTTAGGTTTATCTTTTGGGTTACCTTCTTTTCTTAGGACTATATTAGGATTAGGTCTCTCTCTTGCATGAGGACTCATCCTCTATATATGTAACTCTTTGATGAATCAATCTATTATTGTAAGTTATTTCCAACTTCACAGAACACTCCGCGGACAATTTAAACAAAGAACACAAACAATTCATTACAGAAAATTCATAACCAAATTAATATCATATATATTAACTTCTAACTTGTTATCTCGAATTGAAGAACATGGTTAAAACAAAGTTCGGTAAGAGAATTACCTAACTTCTAAATTCTAGCTAACTTCTAACTTCCACTACGACATTCCCTAAGAGCGATATCAAGAGCTTGAATTTCTTTCTATCCACTCGCCATGAATTTCTTAGTTTAGTTTGGTATATGGGGCTTTCTGTGTTCTTGCGTAAGACATTAGTCCTTCGATGGGGTTACTCGCAGAGGTAGTTTAGTTTGGTATATGAGGTTTTCTGTGTTCGTGATTCTATGGTTATCTCAGAGAATAAGAGACAAATGAATTTTAGATAGTTTCGAGATTTCCGAAGTATAATGACCCTAATCATGTATGCTGGAGTATGTGTTGAAGATCCTGAATGAGTTATTATCATTGATAGTGTAGACCAGTCGTCGTCTTCACCTTTTGAGTCCCTATAGTCGGAATAATCCTCTGAGTACTGGACTCAGGCTCCTTTCATACTACTGAACACTTCACTGTTAAACATTGGTCCGACCTCCTCCGAAGTCATCTTGAATGTCTTGTATCCTGATCCCTTGTTTTTTCTAGACACCTTAAAGGCACTCGGGAGGTACCCGGGGTCATTCCCCCGACAGTTGTACATGTCTAGTTTTGTAGCCTCTTTTGTGGCAACCCTACACTCCTTCTCTTTGAAGAAAAATAACATATAGTACAATATCCACCATGGTTATCAATGCAAAAAGAAATATAGATATGAAAATATCATACCTCAGGTTTACACTACATACATGATAGCCTCAATTGCACAATTGTTGATTTTGAAATGGAAAACGCATGCAGTGTCAACTTCTAACACATTATCTTAAAGAAATTGGCTAAAACTAGTAGTTAGGTATCACTCTCTATCCTTGGATTTATGCACCGCAATTGGGATTGCCTCAGGCCCTACCACTGCCACTTGAATCTCAGTGATCTGCTAGTGTAGGTGAAGTGTGATGTACTTCTCATAGTACTACCTTGAAAAGTACTATAATAATAAAATTTAAACAAAACTAGTAAGACAAGGCCAAGTGCATAGAGGATCGAGTTAACTACCGATATGTGCAAACAGTTTACCACTGATTTCTTATTGATGATCGAGTTATTTATTGTGCAGACATATAACTAAGTCTTAGAGCATAAACATGTCGAGATGTCTTGCAAGAGAGTTTTCCTTGCTGGAGTTACCAAAATAACAGATTTTCTTCAATTGGTCCCTTTGGTCGGTGTCCACCTCTCTAGCTATCCGCTTCCCTTTTTTTCTTTGCAACATTACTATAACCCTTCCCTGACATTATAAAAACAATAATTTAAGTATATAAACAAAATATACATATCTAGTACATGGACAGTTTGTTATAGATACAACTATTATTGTTCTCCGTTTTTATGGTCGTTGTGGCCTTCTCATCACTAAAGTTAGTGTAAATTTTGGCAATAGCAGTCAATTTGGTGAAAATTTTCTTTGAGCTAAACAAGGGTGCCAAATCCATGATTAGGATGGTATCATTACAGATCTTGGGGGAGCATCTTTTGGCATATACAATTGCTGTTCCCCCTCTCCCATTTGTCTAATAAGATAGGTGGCAGCATGGAACAATGTAACATGGGGTATACATGAGCAGTTGTCTATTGCATCCATGCTTTGCTCATCATGTTGTGTATCTGTTTCTGAATCTCTCTCCACTACAATTTGTTTCTTCTTTCTTTGGCATTGCTTCTTTTGGTTGGCCATGCATGCATGGGGTCTAGGGAAAGCCTACTGGTTACATACATTGTTTAGTCTCCACTAATATTGTTGTTAATTACCATCTGATTCCTTGTATAAGTTATTTTATACTTTAGAAATCAAATAAATAACTTTGTTTCCCTTATTTATTTTGGTTTAGAAAACATGAGTTGCTTATTTTATGAGAGTTGTAGCATTTATATATTTGATCAGGACAAAATGGGAAAATATGAAAAATCATCTGAAAGTTTTAAAATGACTTATATTCATACAAAGTTAAGAAAATAAAATGAATTATATGAGTTTTATGGGAGTGCATTTTTCTTTTAAAGCTAGCTGCAAATTAAGTTTTGTTTCTTGCACTGGTGCTAGTTCATTTAACTAACTAAAGCTAGCTAGCTCTCATTTTTTTGTGGTGAGAGCAAGATGGTCCCTTAGCTTAGGATAATTAATCAAATTAATTAAGCTTAATTAGCCTATGGGTTGTCATGAATGGTGGGTCCAGATCCAAAGAACAACCAACTCTGAAAAACTAATTAATATTTGCTTGTTTTGATTAACTTGGCCTTCTCTTTAATTTCCTTATTGCACAAGCCTGCAAATTAAGTTTATTTAAGTTGTCCAATTGACATAATTAAATATACACCTGCACTACTACCCAAAAACAGTTTAGCTAGCTATGGCACAACTTTAATTAAATTTATATACATCATGTCGTGTAATGGTTAAACTGATTAGAGACACATGATCCATCGGAGTGCATGCAGAGAGATCGATTATATTGATTGATCAGTAGATGTTCCTGATATTATATTGACAAGACCACCTGTCACAACTTGCTTTTATATATCTTGGGATTAATTACTATAATTTCATTAATCAGTTGTGGTATATCAATCGTATGCATAAATCATTTTTAAGTGGTCGATCTATAAGTGAATGATATGTGAGCAAATTGGCATCGGATATTAAAGTAGAGCCCGTGTGTGGCCTTCTTTAAAACATCGCACGAACTTTCAAATAAAACTAGACAATAAGACATTCTTAAATAAAGTTGTCTACAAGGTAGGATTAAGATTTTTTTAAAAAATAAGATGCATATGAATATATATATATATATATATATATATATGGGAGCACTATTCTACACCACGTGTGTAGAATAGTTATTCTATACTGACTACTTTCAGTAGTAGATTTTCTCAATAGAATAACAATTGAGTACTACTTTTTTCTCGGTAGTAGATTTCTCGGTAAAATAGCTATTCTACACCCATAATGTAGGATAGCATTTGTATATATACACACACACACATATATATATATATATATATATACACACACACACCTACCTACGATCAATTGCACCGAATTTCCAGCGCCATGTCCATTTTTGACCAATAATCCCAACTAATCAACAAGCTCTCATGCATGCAACCACCTACACTCACAAGCTAGCTAGCTAGCTAGAATATATAATCAGTTAATCATCAGAGAATCTTTTAATTAGCTAGAATTTGCGGCGAAAATTAAGCGTGTCCTGTTTTTTTGCTGATTTAGACCTCATGCAACTGATCTACTCAATTATCTGTAGCTTAGTTAATTAATATGGGCCTGAATTCTCATGAAAAATATTTGCTGAAGGACTGCCCTGCCCGGCCATGCATGCATGCATGTCGTTGCTCTGAAGCTTCTTGATTCGATCTGGATGGGAATAATGGAACTGCTCGCAAAGCATATGCTAATTAAGATAGATGCGCACATAGATCTAGAGCTTTTAATTAATCACTTAATTGGTCCATAATACAAGATCAAATAATTCAAATTGTGTCATAAAATTTAAGGGATTTTAGAGTACTACTTATTCTACCAATCACTCCTAATTCAAATTTATTGTCATATTATATAAGGCCCCATTTGACTTCTTAGGCTAAAGTTTAGCCCATGTCACATCGGATGTTCGAATGCTAATAAGAAGGATTAAACGTTTGCACAACCTCTAGGCTAATTCGCGAGACGAATCTTTTAAACATAATTACTTTATGATTTGACAATGTGGTACTATAGTAAAAATGTGCTAATGATAAATTAATTAGACTTAATAGATTCGTCTCATGAATTAGCCTAAGGATTCTGTAATTAGTTTTATAATTAAATCATGTTTAGTCCTTCTAATTAGTATCCGAAAATCTGATGTTACATGGGCTAAACTTTAGTCCCCTTAATCACTGCACCTTCTCTTTTCCGAGACCTACTTTTAAAACTCTATTAAGGTTTCATCAAAATGCATGCTATGCAAATTTTTAAAGAAATTTAAGAATAGTATATATATTCAGCCATATATATACATTATCAAATATCAATTATATATATTATTGCTGGTTCTGTCCTTGCATGTAACTCTTATTAAATGATATAGACATTGTAGTTCTTTCTTAGTTCTCGCGCCTTTTAATTAGTAGCAGAAAGTACAATGCTACAATTAATGCATTGAGGATTAATTACAATTGATGGTTTTGGTAGGAAGAATCTTAGTTTATTTTGATCGATGTGCATGCATGCATGTTTGACTGTTCGTTTGTTGCTTGATACATACTCCCTCCGGTGTATAAATATTAGTCGGTTAGACAGAATTACACATATCAAGGTGATATTAAATAAAGTTACAAAGGTTGTCTTGATTGGTTATGGAGCCTAGACTTTAGTAGTGTCACCCAAGTTCAACTCCCGATGACCACATCCCATTTGGTAGCCACGCTTCGATTGACGGGATGACTAATATTTGTACACTCTCAATAAAAACTAAACCGACTATTATTTGTACACCGAGGGAGTACATACATATAAATTATTTCACCGACTAGAAGTGTACGTTATTTGCAAGGCCAAATGCTGTCGCGGCATCCTTAAAAATTGTGTTTATTTCATGTACTGAATGTATATTATCATATGCGCGTACTCCTAGCGTAGGTAGATTCCAGTACGATTAATGTACAATTAATTCGTTTTGCCTTGTGCACTAGCTAGCTAGGAACTTAACACTGCGGGTACTAATTATAATTTGATCTAATTGTTTTGTATTGTAAGATGCTTTGTGTTGCAATAACCTCCCACATCACAAGGATTAATTAACCAGTTGCATGTATATGTATATGCTTGTACCTATGAACAAGTTAATTAGTTGCTTTGTTCCTGCAACTAATTTAGTACTTTATATATATGTGTGTGTTTCAATTATTCAAGGAGAAATTAAACAAACTAAATCATATATATGTTAGCATTGATCGATCCCTGTGATTTTATGCTATATATGCATGTTAGTCGTCCATTTTCAACGAGTAGCTAGCTAGCTAATAATCCTAGCTACTACTCAATTAAGCATGCATGTTACTAGCTAGGTTGATGCACTAGGTAATTAACCTAATTAAGCTTGATCATACGCTGCATTTGCATGTAATGGACGGCGGCAGTGACGTACTGATGACATGTGAGATGTCGCATGCATGCATATGCATCCTTAATTATGGCTGCAATTAATTGATATCAGCCGGGTAAGCTATAGCTAGCTAGCTTTAATTTGCATGTGCATGTATATATATATATACATATATATATACACACATATATATATATACACACACATATATATACACACACATATATATATACATATATCACTACTACAAATGTTATCCTACACACCACGGGTGTTGGATATCTATTCTACCGAGAAATCTACTACTGAGAGAAAATTAGTACTCAATTGATATTTTACTAAGAAAATCTACTACTGAAAGTAGTACTCCCATAGTCGGTGTAGAATAGTGCTCCCGTATGTGTGTGTGTATATATATATCACTATAGGAATACATCACTTCGTCGAGTGCTTGTGGCACTCGGTGAAGCCTTTTTCCACTCGGTGAAGATTTCGCTGAGTGTTTTTTATCGGGCACTTAGCGAAGCCTTCGCTGAGTGTCTCGTCGACTTCGTCGAGTGCCCAACACGAAACTCGGCAACGTTAGCCATCTAACGGCCGGAGAGGCGATGACGACACCTTTGCCAAGTGTCCCACGTTGCACTCGGCGAAGCCACGTAGGGGGCGAGCGCACACGTGACTTCGTGGCTTCGCCGAGTGCCACGTATGGCACTCGACAAAATAAAACGACACTCGGCAAAGATCCTCGGAACACACAAAACCGTATCACGTTGCGCGTTTCTGTGCGTTTTAGGGGTCTTTACCGAGTGTTACACTCGACAAAGTTAGGTTTGACGATTATCCGATGAAATGCACTCGGCAAACTTGTCGTTTCCGATTGTGTGTGTGTGTATATATATATATATATATATATATATATATATGTGTGTCTCTGATAAACTTTTTAGGTACTGAAATATATATCGATCAATCGGATCTGAGTAAGTGCAACTCATTAAAGTAATGATCTATCACAATTAAGCTTGACGTCCATGTCAACGGCGGCGCACGCACGGGCCCTGTTAACGCCAGTAGATGCTTGTGTGCATGCGTGCGTGACGACATATGCTACGCAATTAACATGCATGGGTCCGTGCAAATAGATGCGTGAATGAATGCATGGTGCGTGCACTCACTGTTGATGCACAGAAGCATAATTTTGACACCAACACACATGCATGCATACGTGCACACTGCACGTTCGATCGGCCAGCCGACAGCCTCTTGATGGATGCATTATTGTTTATGCATGCATGATTGATTGACAATATATAGGTGTCGACCTGCCATATGCATGGTCGATCGGTAGATTTCGATCGATCTCCGAATTGATTTTGGGTCTTTGTTTTCCTACTTCAGGAGCATCATCTCTACTACTTACACTACGGGAATAAAAGAATACAACACTTCACCGAGTATACCTACGGCACTTGGCGAAGCTTTTTTTAAGACTTCGTCGAGTGACACACTACTTATTATCTATATCATCATTATATTTATCTTGTATATATACTCTAATGCTTCATTATACATGTTCACCATGCATGTTATTACATGTATCCCCTATCGGTCAAATCCCCTTCCGGCCTGACAAAACATGGGATAACTATACTGGATACACAAGATCAACCACATTAAATAGGTCTCTGGTTTTTTTTCTTGTTTCTTGTTCGTCTCGTGAGTCAGTGTAACTTTTTCCCATGGCCAACGAAATGCTATATACACACATTTTTAGAATTTTTACAAATTTTTATCACCCTTGGAAGCAACTCAAATATTTTAAATCGATTTCAGTAATTATTTTTATTCGAAAATAGATTTAAACAGTAACGGCCCCCTTCCCCTTTTCTCCCCCAACCGACCGGCCCAGCCCACTCAACCCCGCGCCCCCTCTCTGCCTAACGGGCCCCGCTCATCAGCGACCCTCCTCTCTCCGTGCGCTTGCCCGGATCGGGCCCACCTGTCGGTGCCAACCCCCCCGGGCCGAGCCCGACCCCACCGGTCAGACCTGACCGTTGCCACGCCTGCACCCGCACGCGCCCACTGACGGCCGTGGCCCACACGTCGGATCCATCTTCCCCACGGGATTCGCCCCCAAATCCCTCCCCCCTCGCCGACCGAAACCCTAGCCCCTCCGATCCGCTGCCACTGACCCCCCCTCCCCTTAAATTGAGCCCGGAGTTATGTTTCCCAATCCACGGCGACCGTTTTCCCCATTAAAACCCACCTGATAGTGTCCCGGTTCGATGACCCTCCATGCATCCTGAGCTCGCCGGCGTTAAGGCAATATTACTCTCGGTTTCCCCTAATTGCGCCCCTCTGACCCCGCCGGCGTCCCTATTTAAACCCCTGGAACTCCCTCTTTCACCCCCTCGCTAACACTTGGACCGAACCTGAACAGAATGCCCGCACTCCGATTTTTAACACCACTCCACTGCCTGCACTCCAGCCGTCGCTCGTCGTCGCGGAGTCCTCCTCCACCCTTAGCGACCGCACCCGTGTGATCACCGACGTCACCCCGACCTCATCCACCCCTGCATCGCCGCTGAAGACCGCTGGAACCCCATCGCCGACGAGGACCCGAACGCATTCGCCGCCCCCGCTCGTCGCCGACCGTAACCCGACGACCCCAAGCCTCACCGACGATACCCTCTTGACCCTCGGATTGCACTGATTCTGTTTTAGCCCTTAGAACCGATCGTCGTCGCTCGCCGTGGCCGCTAGCCCATCGCCGTCGCCGGAGAAGACGACCGGGACAGGTAAAGTACCCGTGTCGTGTCGGATTCAACCGCGAATGTGCGATCGTGATCGGACGGTGGAGATTAGATCGCACGCCCGGTTTAATCTAACCCGTCGGATCGCAGCGAAACGGTACATTTTAATCTCGTGCGTCCATTTCTATTTAAAACCTTCGGTTGATCTGAGCCATCCATCGCGTACCGGTTCGGCGTTTTAATCGTGGTCGTTCGCGTCCACTTAACGCCTCTGCATCGCCCGTAGCCACCCGATCCAGATCCAACGGTTGATCTAGATCCGGTCCACGCGCACAATGTGCGGGTTCACGGTGGATTCGGTTCACCGTGGACCAGCGACTGTTTTTAGTTTAAAATAAATTCCAGAAATTGTTTTAAACTTCAAAAATTCATATCTTGCTCATTTTAACTCCAAATTTAACCATTTCAATTCCAGAAAATTTATATTTTTATTCTCTTCATGTTTATGCAATAAAAATAGTAGGTTTATTCAGAGCTTTTTATTATTTAATAATGGGAGATTTAAAACACATTATGGTACACTTTTATTTCTTTTAAAAAAATCATCACTCCTTCAGAATTATCCTAAGAATTTAAATAGTGATTGCAGGAGATTTATAACATGATTTCCCTTAGTTTAACCCAATCAAAACCTATATGCTTGTCGTGTGATTTTGGATTGTTTAATTGAATGTTATGTTTATTTTATTTATACTAGGAATACTACGACGATGTCGAAGAGCCGAAATACTACCCGGAGGTTCCACCTTCACCTTTCGCCGAGCAAGGCAAGTCACCAAACCAATTTTGAGCATATTGAACCTAGTTTTCTTAAAATATCGCTAAAACTCATAGATTATACATGCATTAGTCAAATTGAAAGCCTTACATTATATTTATTTAGATCCACGACCTTGAAGTACAAACCTAAGCCATGCTATTGAGCCTAAACTCCTTGTCACCATATTATTAGTACTATTAGGTAGTGTCCAATGTATTGGACACGACCGCTATAGGGTAAAAACGTATCTTAGAAACTTGGATTATATTATATGATCATGTTATTATCTCATCCCTGGAATTATGTTGGTTATGGAGTTTTGGTTAAGTGTGTAAGCATGGTGGGTTCCGGGTGCAAGCTAGGGCATTGGTCGGTAGCACCTGGGCACTATAAGGACCGGTCTACGGGATCCGTTGCAATATATTTCTGTACTAACCACAAGTCTAGTAGGTAAGTCCTAACTAAGGTATGGGGTGTTCCAATTCGAGGCACCACTTGGAGATGGGTCAAGCAGCACTTGCTTGCGGGTGGCTTGTACCGATGTGGCGCAAAAAGGGGTGCGACATTAGCCCAGAGTGGTCGGGCGCACCGGCGAAACCTAGAGCAGGTGTTATCGGATTGGAGCATTTCATGTTGAGGTTTTGGCACGAGTTCCCGTGGTATGGGTCATCTCGTTACACTTTGGTGTGTGGGATGAGTGTGTGCCTTGTGGGTACAGTGGTACACCTCTGATCAGAGTTTAAATCTTTTTGAAAAGTCGAGCCCATCGTCTATTTTTAATTATGTCTTCAATTACAAATGATCGACCATCGTCTATCTATATCATAAATGTATTTTGTAGTTGTGACATGCACTACTTTATACATGTTTATTAGGGGGTGATTGATTCCGTAGACTAAAATTTAGTCTGTGTGTTTGGACATTAATTTGAAGCACTAAACATGAACTAATTATAAAAATAATTGCAGAATCGGAGAATAATTCGTGAGACGAATTTATTAAGCCTAATTAATCTATAATTAGAAAATGTTTACTGTAGCACCACATTGTCAAATCATGGCGTAATTAGACTCATTAGATTCGTCTCGCGAATAATCCACCGATCATGAATGGATTTTATAAATAGTCTACATTTAATGCTCCAAAATAATATCTAAACCTTTGATGTGATATGAACTAAAATTTAGTGTATGTTATCCAACAACATGTGTCTAGTACTCATAGGGGTAGAGAGAGAGAGATGAAGACAAGATGGTGTGGAGACAGACAAGAACGAGTATGGCCAACGACATGGACGAATAAGCAAGATAAGCTCCATACATTGGCCATATATAATGTGAGAGAATCCAAGAAAATATAATAATATTTTCTCACTTAAAAAGAAAAATAATTATTAGTTTTTAGTTTTTCTTTTTTTCTTCTTCTCTCATATGGACAGTTAGCAAGCTGCAATAAATTTAGATAAGTCGTGTGATTATATATCTAGCTTGTTAGCTAGAGTTATATTAGGAAGGACCACGTACCGTATATGTATATCCAAGAAATCACGTAGGATAATGATTTAATGTAATTTATCTCTCTCGTAATATTGCAATTTAGGATCGGATCCGATATTATATAATACAATGGATCTTGAACGTTGGCACTGTTCATATCCATTATATTATAAAATGGCAAATCCAACTTTAGTTATAATATTATAGGTTAGATCGAGTATTTTTTTAGTAATGTAAGCTGGCCAGCTATGTATTACAATATATACGAAGTTATTTGGTTGGGTTTATTTTAAGTATTATCTGTTTATGGTGCAAACAAATTACGTTAGATTTTATTTGGTTTGAATGTGCTGGTATTAAATACCACGTAATCAAATTACAATCCAGTAATCAGTCTATTATATTCTAACCAAACCGATATCAGATTACGTTACTAGAATACATTATACTTATCAACCGAACATTATAATGTAAACAAAATACATTACACATGTTAACCAAACAAATCTAATAATCTGATACATTATTATTACTTGATACTATAATTAATTACATTACTATTTACGTTACCTTGAGCAAACCAAACATCACACGTACTTCTTATAGATTACTAATTAAGACTAAGACACATTACATCGAACTATCAACTCACACGTGTGTGTTGTCGTATATATCCTCATGCCAGCTAAATATATATATATATGCTTGATTGCTACTATATATACAGATGCATCTGGACGCCTTCATCAGTTAGCTAGCTGTGATCGATGAACCGTCGGCACTCAGCTGGCCCATATCATATCGATCGATCGATCGATCGATCTATGGGCACGTTTGGATGGTTTCGATTATGAGAAATAACCACCAGTATTTTCAGCGAGAATTTTGAGAAATTTCTAGGTTATATATCTATTGAGTTTTATAATATATAGAATCTATATACCGTTTAGACGAGCTGAGCTTTAGATTTTAAGAGTAGTTGTAGTTGACAAAAACTTCCAAATAAGTGTTATATACATGCACACATGATAACGAGCGATAAATTGTTGTTTTAGGATAACTTAAAATAATCGAGATTATAATATAACATTTATTATTTGTTATAGAGATTATTATTATAATTATCATTTAAAACAGCTATATTTTTATTTAACATATAATTCACTTGTACTTTAAGTATAAAATGGTAATAATTAAATTGTTAAGAGACTAGAGAGGAATGGAATTAAGTAAATTGGTTGGCATGTTCTTCGCTGCTTGCTTGCAACTCGGAACAAAGGGGACGAAATGTATATATGAATTCAGATAAATTGAGCTTGGAATATCAAGCAAATAAAGCCTCCATTAATTAAGTGCGTGGCACCAAAATTCTAATCTGGAACCCAAAAATTTCATAAGCCGATTACACACGTGTAACCATCAAGAAAATAAATTTTCCGAGATCCAAACAACACACCTTAATGTGTGTTTGAGCAGCACTAACATAAAGCAAAATAAAAAAACATGGTTAATTTATCTTGTTAATTATTGGAGAAGACTACGAGCATATTTGTTTTAACTTCTGATAGCTAGATTTTCAATAGCTAACTTATGTGAGTAGCTGGATAGTTTAAGGGCATGTTTGTTTCAGCTTCAATTCTAATAGCTAGAGATTCTCAGTAGCTAACTAGTCTAAGTAGCCGGTGTTTTCCAGTTTCTAGATTCTAGTTCGTTTCCAAATTCTGCAGCTACTAATTCTCACAATTTGAATCCAGAATTTGGAGCGTTTGTTTCCGCATCAGATTTTAGAAATAGCTACAGCTGTCAGAAGCTGAAACAAACCGGCTCTAAGTATGTAGATAATGAGAATCTGGAGAAGCTGGTCTTTTTCAGATTCTTTATTCTAGTTTATTTCTAGATTCTATAGCTATTGATTCTCACAATCTGAGTCTAAAATCTGGATCATTTGTTTCAGTTTTAGATTTTAGAAGTAGCCGCGGCCGCCAGAAACCGAAACAAACCGGCCCCGGGAGAAGAAAGTAAAGGCTTGTGGTGCACGTAGCAATTTCAAGGGCGGGCAGAAAGACACCCCGGCAGGCTCACATGGGTCGCCGTCCGGTGGGTCCCACCCCGAATCTCCTCACATGACGGCATATATGCTACATGCACCCGCTTCGTGTCCCCGGCACCCTCGCACACCCGAGAATTGAAGTTGGATGTTTGGATAAATATATATTGCTCTCCTTGATTTTGTTTAGCTTATGAGAAAAATAAAATTATTGAGGAATAACCAATTCTATATATGATTTATTTTCAAAGTGACCTACTATACATACACACGCTATATAGTATTAAATATATGGTAAATGTAAATTATAAATCTTATAAAGCATACATGTCATTTATATAGCATTTAATATATAATTTTGGGAAATAATTTATTTTATAATATATTACCAATAACTATTAAGTTAATAGTATATGAAAGTAATTTCAAATACGCGCGAATCTAACTATGCAACATATATAACACTAAACTTTCACTGAAAGATAGAGATATCTTATTTTATGGAAGAGAGTAAACCGACCAATATTTTTTAGGAAGGTCATACAAGTCCGACTTTGTTTGAAAGTCATATACAAGGATTTTTGAAGAGATCACTCATCCTAATACTATTTTTACCTAAGCGTGTTCAAGTGAAGTTCTAACGGAATCCAGTGTCACGATGCTGTTAAACCGGCCAGTATTGACCCGACCTAATTCAAAAATGTTGGTTTTGAAGGGGTTTAGGAGCAAAAGAGGCCGGCCATGCATTATCATCATGGCCCTATTATTCTACACACCCATACGGCCGCTTGCAGCTGCTTGCAGCCATTATCATCATTTTTGTGGCATCCTCCTCCTCTCTCTACTCTTTATCTATTTGCATTTGCATGTCAATCAATTCCACACTCCTCCTTTACATTGCAAGCCTCTCTCAACGAACTCACAGCTGCAGCTAGGTAGCAAACCCAACCAGAAACCAAGAAAATTAAGCTAGGAAGATAGAATCGACCAGCTGCTTAGAAGAAGCTTAGAACAAGCTTGTTAGCTAGCTATAGGTAGGTGTGGTTGCCAAGAGGAGGAAGAAACCTAGCTATCGAGGTGGCGACGGCGGCGGCAATGGCGGCGGACCTGGGCTTCGAGGCGACCGAGCTCCGGCTCGGCCTGCCCGGCGGCGGCGGTGATGGAGAGGCGAGGAACAACTCCTCGGGGAAGAGGTGCTTCGCCGAGACCATCGACCTCAAGCTGAAGTTGGAGCCAGCGGCCGCGGCCGTGGAGAAGGAGGTGGTGGCGGCGGCGGAGCGGGAGGTCGACATCGTGGCCGGCGAGAAGGAGGACGCCGCGGCGCCTCTGCCGGCCGCCGGCGGGATGAAGAGGTCGCCGAGCCAGAGCAGCGTCGTCACCGCCGCGCCACTGCCCGACCCCGACAAGCCTCGCGCCCCCAAGTACGTACATCTCCCGCCTACACATGCATGCATGCAAATTTAATTTGCTCGCTTTAATTTTGTGCGCTCTCTTCAAAGTCAAAACCGCATCCAAATCCCAAAACCTAGCAAATACACACAAACCATGAAACTACACATGTAAAACCAAAACCCTAATCAACCTCTCCCACAACGATCTTATACTCTTACTCCGAGCTTTTTAATTTCATGCAAATATTCAGCTTGCCTGCGTGCATCAAGCAAGCTAGCCATCAACTAGCTAAGTTAGCTCAACTATGGACGCAAAGGAAAACAAAGTAAAGAAACTTTGCAACCAAACTGACGATAGAAATTAAAGATTAACAGGTGGTGTGGATCTAGGGACGACAGATTCATCTATCGATAGATGCAGAGAGAGAGAGAGAGAGAGAGAGAGAGAGAGAGAGAGAGAGAGAGAGAGAGAGAGAGAGAGAGAGAGAGAGAGAAGCAGATCGACAGAGATGCAGGCAAGCATGTTACGTGTGGGGGGCAGTGGGGGACAGTGCCTAGTGTCGACACGATAAAAGAAAGAAAGAAAGAAAGAAAGAAAGGCATTGCATCGCATGACTCTCTAGCTAGCTTTCTCTCTCTTTCTTGCACAGTTCATCTTTTGTCCACATCACCATCATTTCCATACCACTAGCTGGCTATTATTCCTGAGCGATGTTATTACACATGATAAGGAGAAAAAAATGTTTGATATATATACTCCCCCATGCTTGTCTTAGGGAATGTTTAGTTTCATGGACTAAAATTTTGTTCGTGTCATATTGAATATTTAGACATCAAATTGAAGGACTAAAAATAAACTAATTATAAAAACAATTGTACAATCGGAGAATAATTCGAGAGACAAATTTATTAAGCCTAATTAATCCATGATTAGCAAATATTTACTGTAGTATCACATTGTCAAATCATGACGTAATTAGGCTCATTAAATTCGTCTTGCAAATAATTTACCGATTATGAATGGTTTTATAAATAGTCTACATTTAATACTCTAAAATAGTATTTAAGCATTCGATGTGATAGAAACTAAAATTTAGTCCCTCAAACCAAACACCCCCTTACCCCCCTTAGCTAAGGGAGGAGAGAGGGATATATAATTAATTGTTCTGTTTATTATTAATAATAAAGTAGTATTGTAAGGTGGTAAGTAAAATATATATAAAAGGAATAAAATTCTGTAATTTGCAAATCCAGGGCAGTTAATAAGGTAGAAATAAATATTTTGGGAATAAAATGAAAGGACCGTAAATAAAATATTTCTCAAATGAATGGAGTATTTATTATACAGTGTCATAATATAATGGATGTGATATTTTATAGTACGGTAAATCTGAACGGTATTGACATTTTCCAAATCCATTGTAATATAAAATATCTCGCATAATCCTAAATTATTATATTATAGGAGGGATGGAGTATCATTTTAGATCCGTATTAGACCATATCGAATATTTTGTTCATTAATTTTTATGTGTTATCAGGGAAAATCAGATTGACTGAAACCTGAATTTTCAGTTTTTCTTGTAATTTGGAAAAGGGCTAGCCATGGATATATATGTGCATATGTGCCACCACAAAATTAAAGTTCATCTTTTTCATTGAATTCTAAAACAAAAGAAGACCAATGTAATTCCCTCGGTTCCAAAAATATGATGGATCAAATTAATTAATGGGTGAATTTATTTGATTTGGTGCTTTAATTTCTTTAGGGCACAGGTGGTCGGCTGGCCACCGGTCCGGTCATTCCGGAAGAACATCCTCGCCGTGCAGGCCGACAAGGAGAAGGGCGGCGCCGGCGGCAGCAAGGACGACGGCGAGAAGTCGTCGGCCGCCGCCGCCTTCGTGAAGGTGAGCATGGACGGCGCTCCCTACCTTCGCAAGGTCGACCTCAAGATGTACAAGAGCTACCATGAGCTCTCCAAGGCACTTGAGAAGATGTTCAGCTCCTTCACCATTGGTAATAATAATTCTCGTTTAGTCCAACAAAGTTCTTTCGCGATATATAATTCTACATAACTTGAATAATTTCTAGTCGGCTCAAAGACGACAGAACCCATAGAGTTATTATCATCTCGAAGACCTGAACCTATCTAAATCTTCGTGCAAAGTTAACTCGTAAATCTACTAGCTAGCTAGGTTGGTGCATGATATGATGGCTTGGGTATATGATTGCATTGAGCATTGAGCATTTGCATGTGTGGTGGTGGTCACCATGTGTTTTTGCCCAAGAGTGCACTGCATGATTTGCATCCTTGGCTTGTTTGGTAGCTAACACATGTGCACATGTACACAGAGAGATGGTAGCCCTCATGATCCACCTGCTTCGCCTTTAAAAAATTCAGAATCTAGTCATGCTTAGGGCCTGTTTGTTTCAGCCTCTGACAGCTGCAGCTACTTCTAAAATCCGATGTAAAAACAAACGGTCTAGATTCTAAATTCAGATTGTGAGAATCAGTAGCTACAGAATCTAGAAATAAACTAGAATCCAGAAACCGAAAAACACCAGCTATTCAGACTAGCTAACTACTGAGAATGTCTAACTGCTAGAAGCTGAAACAAACAGACCCTTAGTTCGACTCTAGCTCTATTAGACAAGGATCTAGAAGATGGAGTCCTACCAAACATGCTCTTAATTGGTTAGCTAGCTAGCAGTTGGTCCATTCATCATATCATTGGCATGTGCTAGCTGCTCTAATTAACAGCTGTTAATTAGTCCATATAAACAGCTAATCTCAATGATTGTGTAGGTGCAATTCTCCAATCCAAATTGAACTCTGAACAACAAAAAAACTCAGCTTTGAACAAGAAATTAACACCGGTTTTTGCAGTGAACGGCGGCATGAACGAGATGAAGGTTGCTGATGATGTGCTCAACGGCTCCGAGTACGTGCCGACCTACGAGGACAAGGACGGCGACTGGATGCTCGTCGGCGACGTTCCATGGGAGTGAGTGATGCTCCGCTTCTCTGTCACCTGTGTAGTTGATGTAGATCGATCACCTGACTGAAATTTACTAGTCTGAATCCCTGAATTGTGTTCTTGCTTGGAAATGGATTTTCAGGATGTTCGTTGAGTCGTGCAAGCGCCTTAGGATAATGAAAGGATCAGAAGCTATTGGCCTCGGTCAGTTCATAAACATCTCAAAAGCTTGAGATCAGAAAGATTTTTCTCAGGTTTTAAGCTGGATGATAGTTACTGACAAAACAGCATTTGGCTTTGAAATGTTTCAGCACCAAGGGCAATGGAGAAGTGCAAGAACAGAAGCTGAGGAGAAAGATGGATCACCAGATGCAAGAACTGATGAAGAACCTGTCATGATCTATAGCTTCTAATTGCAGCTTTGCTCATCTCCCTGTATCATACTCGCTGTCCTCCAAGTCTGTACTGCCTCCTGATCAGTGAAGTCATTTTGGTGTGTGGTCCGTTTCTGTTGCAGTCTCATCTTGTCTTATATATACATAAGAAAGAAGCCAAGAACACTACAATTATGTTTTTTTTTTTGCTCTTGTTTTCCTTAATGGCACAGAATGTGAAGGCACCCTGCTCCTGAGGGACCTAATTGCAGTTTGTCCATCAAAAGCTGTTTAATTATCATGGTGTGTCCATCAAACAAATAATATTGCTGTTGCTGCAAGGTGTCACATGTTAGTTGCACTGTATGAGCATGGTGCTCCCTGCCCCCCTCCATCATTTGATCTGTGCATTACATTGAAACATTGAATCTGTGTGAGTGGAGGAGGGTTTCAATTCAATGATGAGATGCTCTTCTATGTGTTTTATAATGTGGAGAGCCAAGTGGGAGAGAGAGAAGTAAGCTGAGCATGCCATGTGCATAGCTATGGGGGCTTGTGTTTTATATCACAGCTTGCTGCATCTTTTGCTGTCTAGTGCTGTTCTATGCAAATGTTTGGTGCATTGTGCACTATGCTGTGATAAAGGGTGCAGCTTTGCCAAAGTTGAGGTTTTCTTTTCCCAGTTTTCTAGAGGGAGAAAGACAACACTTTGTGCTGGAAGGTGTTGCCATGATTTTTGGACAACTTTCAGCTGCAACTTCCCAGTAATGACTCTCTCTCTCTCTCTCTCTCTCTCTCTCTCTCTCAATTAAAGGTGATGCCTTTGCATGTGTAAGCTAAGAAAAAACATATTACCCTTTGGATATCATGTCTCCTTACAATCATATCAGTTTTGAGTCTTTTCAGGTCCGTCTTTCAAGACAATCTCTACTGCTTCTACCAAGAAATAGTTGAGTAAACAGAAGTCACCTTAGTCTAATATCTGCACCTCCCAACCTAAAAATTTGTTCACAGTTAGGATCTCTTAATACAAATAAATTATGAAATGGGGGGAAAGGTAACATAAACATATAAAATACAAAGAGAACTGTGAAAAGTAAAAGATATTGAATACATTATTTAAGAGCGCAAAAATCGCAGAGGACTTATTGAATAATTATTCATTGACTATACAGTGTAAACAAACTTGATTAGGGATACCTTTTTGCATGTGCAAAAATCACCATGGAGATATGCACTGAGCTTATTATATGTGCAAAGATCTCCATGGAAGTGATCATTGGTAGTGTCTCTAAACATTATTAGAGAAATATAATTCACAATTGAAGACATGGACTCTAGCTTGACAAGTCCACTGATCTGATTACAAGATCTGCAGCCTTTTTTGACTTGATGATAAGCTCCGCGTTTGGCCGGTCATTGTACGAGATCTGATTCACAAGATCAATGTCAAGACTATAAGAACAAGAAGTATTCAGAAACATGGATGAGGAACATGATTAGCTTTAAAAATCCACAGGGCATAGCAATTCTCATGCAAGTTTTTATATGAAATAATATGATCGAATGATCCAAAAAAAGGCTGGGGGCCATTTTGGTAAATTGCTTACACTCAAGCAAAAAGAACAGATCAATTGTTAGTGTAAGGAAAACTTAAAATTGTAGTGCAGTTTTACATGAATGCTGGTTGGCATATGTATGTGCACTTGTGTAATAGGGATGAAGAGCAGAAGAGAGAATTACCCGCCATGCTGCTACATCTGGTTCTTTTCCTGGCAATAGAAACAAGAAAAATGAATAAGATGGATACATATTTAATTAGTAATTCACTCCCAAAGGGGATAGGACAAACCCGTGGCAATATGTCTCTTGAGCACTCTTTGCATGGAGACATCAATGTCAATGTCGATAAACCTGAGGTAATTTTTCATCATTAGAAACATTGTTTTCTCTCTTTCAAGATTTAATATGAAAGTAAAAGTTACTGCTCCAAACAAGGGCATGTTATGTTGAGTTGAAGTGGAGAGCTATAAAATTTTGGAGTTCATGGGATTGTGTCATGATCAATGAAATTATATTGCTGCGAATTATGATCATAAATCCTGCATTCTCACCATTTCTCATCAAACAAGGCTCTAATCTCCCTCCAGCCATCTTCTTCCAGAAATAGATAATTGCCTTCCACGATCACTATTTTGTGTCTGCCAAAATCATAGTGATTAGCAACCAGCATGTGTTGTACCCGTACTTGTAAACTAATTAGCGTATTTAAAGTAAAACAGTGATGATGCTGTTAAGGAGTTTGGACGATGAAACATGAAAGAAAGCTTCTCATAAAGATATCTTTTTTGCTGCTGTTTGCATAATGGATACTGGTTTAATTAGCACTTGGCAGTACCTAACAGAATAAGATCATGCCATACAGCATAATAGTCGCATAAGATTCTAGTGTTAGGAGATGCTAAAAGTGGGTTGGTCCAAAAGGTTATACAAAGACCAGTAAGCCCAGCATCTTAACTAAATATATGGATAGCTCAGACATGTTTCACATTTGAATATCTAAGTAAGAAACTAGCGTTCAAGTATTCTGCAATCTGCCAAAATGATGTGTTCTGGATCTGCAAAGATTACTTACTGTGGCTTAACAAATATGTCATTCTCAACTGGGTCACCAACACCATGATCAAATGATGGAGCATAAACCGACCCCTGCGAACAAAGATGTTTCAGAAATCAGTCCAAATGCAATTTGCTGCGAAAGAGCTTACCAGACAGTGGAATTAGTCGTACCTCTTCTCTTAGGGTCTGTAGGCATTTCAGAAAAAGCGATGGATCGAATGTCCAAGGTGCTAAATTTATTGATTCAACTGTTAGTACTCATGTAAACAATATTTTACTGAAACCGATTAAGTGGAGAAAACCTCTCACCTCCTCTTCTTGCATGTGCTTCTTTTGGATCCTAGAATCAAAACAATGTCAATGATTAGAGAATGCAACAGAACATTCAGATAGATGGGTTGTATGGCAGAGAATAGACCTCCATTGCATCAAGCTGGGACCGATAAAGGTGGAAACCATCCATGGGAAGCATCGTAGCAATTTCTTCAGTTGAAATAAGTGAACTACCATTCTCATGCTTCTGGGACCAGTGTATATTAACACGTTGAGCAACTTCAGAGGCAACTGTGGACTTGCCCGCACCAGGAGGACCAGCTATACCGACAATGTATCTGTTCAGAGCAGTACTGTTAAGTTATTCAGTGGAAACGTCGTTCTCAGAACTTAACTAACACAAATAATTAGTGGTCCAAAAAAAATCAAAAAGTAGGGACTTCACTGAGATTCAAATTGTCAATACAGAATCAGCTTACTTTGAATCAAGATGTTCAATGTTCTTCAAGACAGAAATAAGGTGCTCAGCCAAAGCATCATATATCTCCTCCATTGACCTTCAGTTTTTTTTTAAAAAAAAAAGAGAGTCCAACTTCAATTAGCATGCTCAATCATATAGCTCAACTAGTACTACTGATCAACTTTAAAATTGTATACTGTAATCAAAATTATTACAGGCATAGTCCAGTTCAAACATTACATGAATGTCAAAAAGAAGTGCAAATTACATAAGATTTACAACAACTCATGGTTGATTTGCACTTTTATGAAATAACAAGTTTACATTGACGGATGTCAGATGCAGAAGTAGGAAAATAGTTGACTGGTGGCATCAGGTGATTTTCATATATACTTTGTAATTATTTACTCCTGTTTCAGATTACTTGCCATTCTCAGTTTCTCACATTCCAAAGCAATTTTCAAGGTGACCTCTCTGTACCCTTCATCAATGCAGCTAACTGCTCTTATTTGCTCTCATCTCACCTTATATGACAGGTTTGGAAAAAAACAATTGGGATGTACTTAATGACAATGTAACTTGCCACATATCAATGCAAAACTAACAACGCAATGTCACATTCTGTGTTGCAACACTAGTTTCACTTGTTGAACTGCCACACAAAGAGGGCAACTTTTTATTTAGTCGTGACAAATCTTTGATCAGACAGTGCCAGTGTCATTATCAAGATACTGATAACCAAGCGGTTTTAACAACAAAGCAAGATCCCTAGAACCCCCAAAAGAATTTGCAGGCTATCTCTACCACAATTATTGAGTGATTGCTATCTGTTACAAGTTAATAGAGATATTTTACTTGGCTTCAATCTGTGGAGCTGAAGCTTCTTGCCTCTGATAGAAAGGAACCTGGAAAAGGAGAAAACATGAGTCAAACATCACAAACACACAACCTAAAAGAAGAAGAAACTCCACTCACTATCTGTCTGTTCTTGTTTATTGCAGCCCGAATACTTGTTCGAGGCAATGCAAGTCCGAATCTTGCACCACCGATCGAAGAAGGCATCACCCTCATCATCGCTTTGATCTTGGTAGGGCAGTAACTCCCGCAAGACATGTACCCTGGAGAGGCAGTGGAATTGTAGGTGTGAGCACAAAAAAAACATGGTAGATTCGACGGCGCCAGCGCCATGGCGCTCCGGCGTGACCACCGCCACGGCCGCCGCCTCGCCTCACTAAGGCGTCCGCAGAATCCGCACGCCGCCGGAGGGATCCCCGAGGGCGCGCGCCGGAAAAAGCCGTTTCCGGCGGCGCGACGAACGAAGGCGAAAGCGAGAGAGCCGCGAGGAGAAACGGCAGACCTCGAACCCTGGCATCCGCCGCCGGCACCTCCATCTCCGTCGCCGGCCGTCGTCAAGCCCCCTCGCTTGCTGAATTGCTTCCGCCGTTGGGTTTCGATTCGGCCCTTCTCCGCGATAGTTTTATTAGTTCTTCGGGCAGCGGGCCGAATCCGAATCGGATAGCTATTCAATTCGTTTTCATGGGCCAAATTCGAATACAAATCGGGCGTGTAAGATTGTTCTCATTCGATGGCCCTAGCTTCCGAATTTAGATAAATTCATTAATCTATATATGAATCTGACTAACGTTTAGTGCATGTTTTGTTCAGATTTTTAAACCAGCTTCCTAGCTGAAATCTGAACTAAACAGTTCTTTTGGTCACCTAGTTTTTTTAGAACCTGTAGATTCTCGTAGTATAAATTCGAAAGCTGGTATAATCTAAATTTCACAGCTTGTCAGTTCAACTTCGAACGAATATTACCTACCATGATATTTAACATATCAGTTCATGTAAAATTTGGAAAAGTGGAATATATAATTTTAGTGTAATTTAAAAATATATAATTTTAATATAAACATTACAAAATTTCATGATCAGAATGATTTACATGTAAAATTACACATTAATAATGTAACTAAACATCATGAACAACCAAAATATAAAACCGCATCATGAGCTAATGGTTAGTTAAAATTATTTTATATATATTTAGATACTTTTTGAGCTATAGCTAAAGTCAATTTTACATATAGGGGCGAGAGTGTATTAGCTCAAATTAATCCAGTTTTATGAACTAATAGACTGACAATTAGCTAGGCAGGTGTTAACAATTAGCCAATTAAGACTAAATTTTAGCAGTACGTGGATTTAAACATGATCTAAACCAGAATTATCGGACCAATAATTTTTTTTTGAGAAAAGGCAACTCCAACCGACTGCCCTGCTTAATTAGAAAGCAGATAAGTAGAACAAACACTATCGGATTACCAACTTTCAATCAAACCGGAGTACCCAGCGCCAACCACCCTTTTCCGGCACAGTTTTTAGACGCCCATATACACATATACACAGGCAACACAAAACAAGGCTGACGACACCCTACCAAAACAAACATCCAACGGAACCAAATTCCTAAAAAAAGTACCGAGACATCATAGACACAAAACATCAACACGCCACTTTCTTCATGTTTCAGCTATCTTGTTTCGAGCTAGATAAACTGATGCAATCTTGTACAGAGCAATCTTAAGCATCTTGTTGTCTCTTCCTTCAATCGCACTGAGACCAGCGGAAGCCACCGAGTGAGGAAAACAATCAGCTTATAAATAACCTGAAAAGCATTAGTATATATCTTGTTCTGAAATACAAATTCATTCCTTAGAAGGCAAATAGCCCATGATCCTGCTCCCAAAATTTGGACAGCAATTGAAATTTGTTTCGCTCCCATAATTTTACCCAGCATTTCAAAGAAACCTTTCCCGGAAAAATCATTCAAACCACAACCAAAAGCTTCCCTAACGACAATCCACATAAATCGAGAAATTTCACACCCAAATATCAAGTGATCCATTCATTCTATCTGTCCACAAAGTTTACAAGAAGGATTCTCTCTCCAATTCATTTTTCTCAATTGCTCACCCACTTATATCATTCCTTTCATCGTAAGCCAAGTAAAAAAATTACTTTTAGAGATAAACCACAATTCCAAACCCTCGTAAGATCGAAATCAACCACACCCTTATTAACGATCATCCCCTAAACCGATCTTATCAATTCTCGTATCATAAGATCAGACCAATAATTCAATAAATATAATAACCAAATCGATTACGACGATAACTAGACCATCATGACGAAGCTTCCTGCTCGATTTATTGCCACTGCAATTCTCTTGGCATCTATCATAAAAATTCAACCACTAAGTACATGTATTAGAGAGAGATTCTCACAGAGATTATCATTTTGTTATGATTAATCAACTAACTAATCAAGCCTTATAATAGCCTGTCTCTCTGTCTGCATGTGTGTGTATGTGTGTGTGGTGCAACATATATATATATATATATATATATATATATATATGTATGACACGTAGGCCAGATCGAATCTGATCTCAATGGAATATATATAATTAATCAGATGCTTAGGTGGTTAATTAATTAATTCCTCGCGGAATTAGAACCGTTAATTATTATATTTATTTTAAAAAAATAGAATAAAAAGAGAGATGCTTGATTTGTGACAAGCGATGTATTTAAATATGCATTTTATTACTCTCTGTAGTAGAAAACTCATATTGAACGTGTTATATATTATAATTTTTTTGTAAATCAAGTTTCTATAATTTTGACCAATTTTATAGAAAATATATTAACAGCTAAAATATAAAAAAATATTAAATTTATCGTATATTTGTATATATATCTTAATAGTATGCTTATTCGATATTACAGTTGTTAATATATTTTTTCTATAAACTTGGTTATAGTCGTGGAACAAGATGTGAGTATCTGACACCGAATCTCATTAGAACTCCGGTTGAGCGTATTGAAACGAGAATAGTATTATAATGAGTGACCTCGTAAGAAATTCTCGTATCACATCATGTTATATTTGGGTCCTTCAATTCCCCTTGGAGTAGTGTTGATCCATATTATATTTGACGTAGCACGTGTGTGTCCTTTACATATGTATAGTATATATCCTATCATGAAACGGAAAACCAGCCTTAATTTCAGTTAGTGTAGCTAGAGTGACTCACGCTACCTATCTAGTACCAAAATTGTTTTTACAAATGTTCAAATTAAACTTAATACAAGCGTTTGGACATCCATGTGTCCGATCCGTGTGATTTAAAGCATGTGAAAATGGGTGGCAAGATGTCTCTAAAAATCCATTCATATATGGTGTTATGAATCGATGGTGACGAGGACATCACTTCATCGGATACACATATAGACCGTCGTCCGCATGGTTCAATAACGAGAGCGTGTGCATGACTACTTAATTACCAGGTGAAATCGTTTTTGGTATAGATGGTGTTTTTTTAAGTACACTAGTGCTACCTAATATCAGTGATGTTATTATACTTAGGAACCTTAGATTGGATCAGCAAGGAGTCATTTGTACCCTAAGTCAAGCCGAGATCAAGTCATTTGTACCCCAAGTCAAGCCGGAGATCAAGTGTACCACATCGATATATCCAGCTCGGTCTCCCGAGACACTTCAAACGTGCCAACTCCGATTTGGGTGATTTTAGACTTCATAGAAAGCTTATTTCTTCCTCTTTCAAGCGCAACTAACCTCACATAAAAAATCATCTCGAGCCAACGAATCATCGAAACAAGGCAGTACTATTGCTGAAACCGAGATATACTCGGGCCTCTAGTTTTGTAATAGATTAGGCACATATCGGATGCTCCTCTTTCCACCTCCAAGAACTTGATCACGTCCCTACCTCTATTTTCCTTCATAAATAGTTGTGTACACCCACTAGAACAAATTGGGTTTTGTTTAGTTCAATACTCGCAAGTTCTGTAGTTCATCTTGTCTCTAGTCCTCGGTCATTTAGTCAACGGCTATAGATTCAGAGCCCAATAATTCGTGTGTTGATTTGTCGGATCGATTAGATCTACCACTTCAATCTCAACTATTCATTCGTTCTAAGCTAACTAACTAAAATATCGTGCACAAGATGTATTTCGCTGACGTGGCACGATGAAACGACAGTTTTCGCTGATATGCGGATGACATGTTACGTGCTAAGCTAACTAAAATACCGTGCGCAAGATGTTCGATGAAATGTCACCTTCTCTATTTTGTCTCCCACATGGGGCCATCATGCAGGACGACTGCATATGTCAGTAGGGGTGGCAGCAACGAGTGACGGGTGCATGGGTGTGCAGTGGTGCCCATGTAGCAAGGGGCACGACTGTGGAGGGGTGTGTGGCAGGGTCATGCATGTGACCAGGGGTGTGACGTGGTCGCATGGTCGGTGGGCATAGGGGACATGATCGGTATAGATGAGCAAAAGGCACGGGCCCATTGGGCCGGCCCGAAGCACGCCAAAAAAGCACGACCTAAGCATGGCACGACCCGTTACTAATCGGGCCCGGGCCGGCACGGCACGACGGTTGGGCCGTGCTTGGGCCGGCACCCTGGCACGGTGGGCTGGCACGGGAACGACCCGTTTAGATCCAGGCCCGACAAGACCCGCTAGGTCACGTGTGGCAATATAAAACCCCCTACTCGGCCGCACGACCGCAGCCCCGCACCCCGCGTCCCCGCCCCCAGAAACCTAACCCTAACCCTCCGCCTCTCCACCGCATCCCGCCCCCAGAAACCTAACCCTAACCCTTCACCAGTCCGTCGCTCCGCCTCCGCTAGTCCGCCGCTCCGCCGCTTCACCTCATCTAGTCCGCCGCTCCGCCTCCGCTAGTCCGCCTCTTGCTCTCCTCTAGGCTCCACTGTCTTGTCCACCTCCGTGGCTCCGTCCTACGCCTCCTCTCCTCAAGAGGCTCCAGCCTCCAGTGTCCACCTCTGTGGCTCCGTCCTCCGCCTCCACTCCTCCAGTGTGATAAACTTGATGATGAACTATAATGTCTTATGTAAACTTGACGATGAACTGTGCTAAACACTTATAGAGCTGGGTTGTACTCTTTTTCCCTATCTAGGGTTTTCTCACGAGGTGTGAGTTTTTACCTAGATAGGTTTTTAATGAGGCAGCCAATATCCATTATGGACAGCTCAAATATATTACCTATATGATGTTTCAAATTTTGTTCTGTTTGCTATATGCTACTGTGGCTTGTGGAATGGTTTGAAATGTGAATATTTGTTGTTGCTTCTGGAATGTTGAATGCATGTATGAATTTTTGTAAATTATGTAATGTTTGTAAATTCTGGATTTGAAATTGTGTTGTTGTATGAAATTTTGTGAATTGTGAATTGTAAATTGTAAATTCTGGAATGGTTTGAAGTGGTTTGAATTTTAGATTTTTTTGATCATTCTAATGAAATTTGGAATTTTTTAGACTAAAAATCTGGTTTCTGTGATTTCACGGGCTAGCACGGCCCGAATAGATAATCGGGCCGCCCAACACGGCTAAACTACCTTCGGGGCATGCTTGGGCCTGATGTCAAGCCCACGGGCCAGAACGGCACGGCCCATTTAGTAACTGTGTCGTGCCGTGCTTCACGTAATCGGGCCGTGCTTCAATGGGCCCGTGTCGTGCTGAGCCGGGCCGCCCGTTTGCTCATCTATAATGATCGGCATGCGGGGGTTGACCGAAGAGCGGGTGGCCGGGTGGGATGCTATAGCATTTCATCGAACCACTTCCTCATGTTATCAATAGTAGTAGGTTTTTATTTTGTTTGTCACGGAAGCGTGCCACATGTACCCCGTTCAGTGAAACTACCGTCCACATCAGCGAAATCACGTAAAAAGTTCCAAAGTAAACTGGTTTTCAAACTTTTAGGGGCTAACTAAATAGTTGTATAGTTCACAAACAAAGGTATAGAACCGATTGATCTCACCGTGTGGACACACAGATATATACGTACTGTACGTGCACATACACCACTGTCCTTAGTTAATTAATTAATTAGCACGACCACCGTAGCATATGCATGCATACACGTACAATTGTACCTAATACCATCTACTATACGCACCACGTATATATATATATATATATATGTATATATATGTATATATATATATATAGTGCTGGATAACGAGCAAGCTTGGCTCGTTTAGCTCGCGAGCCAACTATTTAAAAGATGATTAAATAATAAATATTTAAATAATCACATATCAAACATCAAAATATGAAATAAATAGAATACATAAGGTTTCAAAAAATAATCATCCATAGTTCCATCATTATTTCTATGATTCCATCAAATTAATCACACATGTTATTTGTTTCATACTTTTATATGAGAAATTCTATATACATTTATATGATAAATTCTATAGGTCATAATAATAAATTTATAATAACAAGTTAGCAAGTAATAACTTGATATTAACAAATAAATTATAAAATAATGAGTCTCATATTGTAAGATAGTGTTTTATTATTGTTTTAATGGGTTGACTTGACTACTTGTGTTGAGCTCGTTAAGCTCGCGAGCCAGCTCGAACTCGTTAGGAAAATAGAACGAGCCGAGCTGAGCTAGTCACGAGCCGAGCGAGTTAACGAGCTACGAGTTTTTTGTCCAGCCATATATATATATATATATATATATATATATATATATATATATATATATATATATATATATATAACCTCACATGCAGATGCAGGAATGATTTGTAGGTGATTAAAATAAAAGTATAGTGAAGCAGCGCCGTTGGAGGCGACAAGGACACACACTCTGCTAGCTCTGCATGCAGTGCAGGACCCTGGCCTCCAGCTGCTACCATCCATCCATGGATAGATAGGATGATGCAGCAGGCAGGCCCATCACCGTACCCTAGCTAGCTTCCATCCAACATCACACCGATCAGCACACAGTTTACACGGCTAGAGAGAGAGAAGCAGAGAGTGGCCGGCATGCTAATATATATATAATGAAAGTGAGCTATGCCCTAACGACGCAGCCTGCAGCATGAACTGAGAGATCTAAACTGACCTAACCTAACATATATACATATATATAAAGCTGGGCCATATCAGCTAGTAGCTAGTGAGAGAGAATGGAGATCGAAAGGGAGATGCGAGGAGGAGGACGACGACGATCGCCGGCACATCACGTGGTGGTTTTATTCCGTGCATGCCAGCCCGAAACCACGCACGCATGCATGCATGCGCGTAATAATCAATCAACGCCTTAACCACGCCTCTAGATCTCTCTCTCTCTCTCTCTCTCTACCTCCCTCCCTCTCTCTCGAGTCTCGTCTTGTATTTAACTAAAAATTTAGTTTGGTTTTCATTTTGCAATCAGCGACATCGATCTATCGATGCAGCTCCCTGCCTGTCGTTCATGGCTCTATCGGTTGCATATATGGCTTAAGGCATGTCTGTTTTAGCATGTACTTTGGGTTTTTTATAACGAAAGTTTTCCGTCACATCGGATATTTGTGTATTATTTTGCTGTTTTAGCATGTACTTTGGGTTTTTTATAACGAAAGTTTTCCGTCACATCGGATATTTGTGTATTATTTTGGAGTATTAAATATAAACTATTTATAAAACTCATCCATAATTAGTGGATTATTCATGAGACAAATCTAATGAGTCTAATTATGTCATAATTTGATAATGTGATGTTACAATAAATATTTGTTGATCATAGATTAATCAAGCTTAATAAATCCGTCTCACGAATAATCCTCCGATTATGTAATTATTTTTATAATTGGTTTACATTTAACCCTTTAAATTGATGTCCAAACATTCAATGTGACATGGATTAAACTTTAGTCCATGGAACCAAACCCCTTTTAGTAGCTAGCTGATATATGTTAATATCTGAATATGCTATGTATCTAGCCGGTAAAAATTTAGAGAACTTTGATGTATTTTAGCTTATAGATTCTAATTAATTTCTAGATTCTAATCTGGATCCAAAATCTAAACAGTTTCTTTCAACTTCATATTCTAAAAATAGTTATAGCAGCTAGAATCTGAAACAAACATGCTATCCATAGCCTTGCATACGACGTATCATCTCTAAATTTTTCTATTATATTGTATGCATCCCTCTTTGCAAATCCCTAACCTTACAAAATCTTAATTATTACAAACACATCTCTCAATATTTGTGAGTCCATGATTTAAATCAATATATTGTAAGTGAAGCAACAATGTAATTAGCTAGGATTGCATCAGGATACCACTAGCTGCTGGTACTTTAATTTCCTCATCTCTGAAAGATACTGAACACAAGAAGGGATATATGATTTGGGTGTAGCTAGCTAATTAATTGATTGGTTGCCTCACATGGCCACTGTCTGCTCACTCTAATGTTACTTTGCCTAAATTAAGTAATATTATTTAGCTCGATCCAGGAGAAAGAAGCAAATTAAATTGCAATAATAATCCTTCATTGTTTTTCTAATGGCAATACATGGGGACAGGTAGCTACTACATGCATGCACGGCTGGCTCCAAATATTTATATAGTACAAATGTACAAATAAATTTTCTTCTCATCTCGTCGATCGATCGGTCGTTGGGGTTTGCACCTTTTCTGGTCAAACTTGTGATTGAAAATTGGGCGCTCGACGTGCTAAGCAGTGGCAGTCATGTGCTAGCTGGGTTTGATTATTAATTTTGCTAGGCAACAAGGGGTTTAATATTAGGCAAATTTTGCTGGAGGACACCGCTAAAACGCCGAACTAGCGGACTCACACCGCAAACTGATTTCTTTGCCTAGTATCACTAAAATTTGGCAAATTTTAGCGTGCACAAACGTCAAATTGGCTGGTTCACACCGCAAACGGGCTTCTTTGCCGAGTACCATTATAATTTTGTGCTTCTTTGCCAGTGAACACTGCACCGATTAAAATAGCAATTTCCGGCGCTCGAGAGAGAGAAACTTGATGGAGTGGATGATTTTGTGCCTTAATATTATGTATATATAGCCCAAGGTTTCGTCCTTTAGGTTGGATTATATTATAAGGTCATTATACAAGAACAAGCCCTCGATCTCTTTATTTCTTTAGTTTGTAGACTAGGTTTGATATATATTTTTGTATTTGGCACCATATATATAGATATACGTTTGAAAATTTGGGTTTTAATTTGGACCACTTTTTCTGCACTTCTAATTAAGTAGGGGATATGAACATATGCAGAGGATTGTGCTTGGAGGCTGGAGGCGGTGGGGCGCGCGGGCGACCGGCGGGCGGCGGCGGCGGCTCGGGCGCACTGAGGGAGTTAGATGAACAAGGAAACCTAGTTTCCTGTACGCGCACGCGAGGAAAAATTCCTCTTAACTTCCGTCGACCAGAGTGGAAGCCGACCAAAGTTAATCCGTCAGCTTTCACTCTGACCGACGGAAGTTATTTTTCTGTATGCACGTAGGGGAAATTCCCATTTTAACTTCCGTCGGCCACAGTGAAAGCTGACAGAAGTTAACTTAACTTTCATCGACTCCTGCAGGCCGACGGAAGTTAATTAACTTCCGTTGGTTTCAGAAATACCAATGGAAGTTTAAAATGTTGACGGAAATTTGCTATTTTCCTGTAGTGTTTGTATTCATATTTTTTATGGATTTGATGAGCTATGTTGTAGAAATGGAACAATTCATTCATGTTTTTATGGATACACGAGCATCTCTAAAAGAATTGTTATTTTTTGTTCTCTAAAATCTTATATGCAGGAAGTCCTCCTAATAAAATTTAATCTCCTAATCTTACTAATCTCTAATAGACTCTCGATATCATATTTCCTATATTTTACTTTTATATCATCGACAGATGGACCATACTTATTAAATATCTCCTTTTTTCTTTTATTTGTATCTTTTTGTATCACTGACAAGTGGGATGAGAGCAGATAGAGAACACAAGTCGCTCCCTACAAGCAGGGAGGATCGAGTAAGATTTAGGGATCACCTCATATTTTTGGGAGTCTATTAGCTAGAGTATCTAGAGAAAATTTTTTAGTTACAATCTCTAAAATTTAGTAAATAGAGCTCTTTAGAGTTTCTCTTCGAGACGCTTTGAGTAATAATTTAGTTGTTTATTTAGATGGATACAATGATACATTTTTTTTGTTTGGTTCAATAGATATGGTTAGAACGAGGATATCGATTTTTAATTTTCATAAAAATATGCTAATTATTATTAACTATAGTGTGATTAATAACAATAAGCAATAAAACAGGCTCATTATTTCTAATCAATACTATCTTGGCATGATAACCAATAACTAACAACATGCATAAAATTACCATGCATCAACCAGTCACTAGTAATCAAATTTAATTTGTTCAGCATATTTATAGTATTTATAGGATATATATTCTCTTCACCCACAAATCATTCGTATTAAAAAAAAATTAGATGCCCATCTCTCTCATTTGGGATATCCAAACGGACCACAAGATGATTGTTGTGAGACCATACATACATGATATACGCGTGTTCATCGACATCAATGTCAAATGGGTGAGATCCACTCAATTTACTACCACTTGGACTAGGACCTACCCATGCATATCACCAGTGCATGCATGGTTACCAGTATTTTTGGTACTAGCTAAACATGCAACCATCCGATTGATAGAGATCTGAAAATTAAAGAGTGACTTGATTTGCCTAATTTAAATCAGCTCAAATTACTGTCTCTCTTATATATTATCTGTTTTTTAAAAAACTAGTTGTTAATTCATAAGAGATATAACATGTATTTTAAAAATATAAACATAAAAATATCTATGAGTTTTAAAATAACTTATATTAAAAAAAAGAAAATGGAAACTGCATACTGTAGGGTTACTCAAAATAGCCAAAGTGAAATTATCGATGTTTATCTCATGTCAAGTCATAACAAAAAGATGTCATTTTAGGGTTGTATCAAGAGTTGGATAAAACAAGTTATTTTTTATTTTATTATTCATTTTGGATAACTATATCTCTGATATAGTACTATTTATTTCTCGTTTCTCGTGCTATATTTAATTCCGCGTTATATTCAATAGACGCAAATATGAAAGGTACACACTAATTAATTGATTATTGGTATTTGAAATCATATCAAAAATGATTTCTTTTTATGAACCAGAGGGAGTACAAATTAGATCATATATATACCCTATATTCAGATGGAAAATTAAAAATTTACTCTCCCTTTTTCACTAACACATGAGTCATCTTATGTCAATAATATATGTGTTAAGAGAGAGTAAATCTTTATTTTTTATCTAGTTAAAGGATATATATATATATCAATTTTTTTAATAATTTGGTTGTAAACAATGCATATATCATGCACCAAAACTTTATTTCATGCTCATCCCCAAATACCAAGGATTGTTGACCTAGTGTTTCCAAAGTGAAAGAAATACAACAGACATGTCCAACTATCCACCATCACCATTTTGCACCCACAATTTGCACAAACAAAAATGTTAATTTAAGAGGATAATATAATATTACCGTACATGGAGAACTGTTCTACAGATTCAAATAATTTCAAAATCATTGACCGTGTGGACAGCAACTTGAATCCCTGAGCTGATCTTGTACGTTCACATGAAATAAACAGTGATCTAGGAGTACAAATTATTATTATTTTTTTTAAAAAATATTATTCTCTCCTGTTTCTAATAAAAAGTCGTTTTAGAAATGTATAAAGTTTCCCGTTTTGTATGTTTGTGTGTATTCTGAACATTTTATCCTTAAAATAATACTCTAGTTAGGAGAGAGATTGTTGAATCCGTTTGCCACACATTTTATTTAATATGGACAAACAAGTAAATATACACACTAATTAAACTTTCTTTAATATCTGAAATCATATCTAAAATGACTTCTTTTTGAAGACCGGAGGGAGTACAATTTTAGCCTCTATCACATCTAATGTTTAAATATTATTTTGGAGTATTAAATGTAGACTATTTATAAAACTCACTCATAATCGATGGATTATTCGTGATACGAATCTAATGAGCCTAATTACACCAAGATTTGACAATGTGATGCTACAGTAAATATTTGCTAATCATGGATTAATTAGGCTTAATAAATTCGTCTCACGAATTATCCTCTGATTCTACAATTATTTTTAATTAGTTCACATTTAGTCCTCTTCAAATTGATGTCCAAATATCCGATGTAACACGAGCTAAAATTTAGCCCCTAACCTAAACACCTCCTCAAACAAAGCGAGAAAAAAAAGAAAAGTAAAAAGTAAAAACCACTTGAAAAAAGGGTCTATCTTTTTTAATGCCACAATTATGGCTGCAGTTTTGCCGTGCAGTCCGAAATAATTTGGGCTTGTCCCCTCCACCAGCATTTGTTCAACCTGTTTCCCATATGCAATATTTATTGTCTCCCCATTTCTCTTGCTTGAAAAAAAGATTCTTTTTTCTCCACATTTGAAAATGATATTTGCCACTATCATTCCTGTGGGTAAACTGTCCCCTTTGTTAGCTCTGCTGGGTGGAGCTGCTTTAAGTCTATTTAAGACCTCTCATCTTCTCCTGCCTCTTCCTTCCTCTTCCTTGCCCTCCTCTTCCAGCTCCTCTCAAAGTTTGAGGCTTTTTATTTTTTTTCTTGTTTTGTTTTACTTGTTGGTAGGAGTAGCAATAGTGTTTGGTTCTCTCTCTATCCAAGGAGAGAAATCCAGAGGCAAAGCTTCAGGTAAGCTTGGATCTATGTCTCTCTTTCTTTCATGCTCTTTTTGTGAGGATATTAGGTGTGTTCTTGAGTCTAGAAAGATGGGTAAAGATGGGTTTTTTATGGGACAGATCTCTACCAGGACATCTTGCCCTGTTGCAAAGATGGGAAAGATTCGATTTTTAAGGCGAAATTTCACAGGCGTTTTCAGATCTGCCGCATAATCACCGGATGTTTGAATTATTTGAGGCTCTAACGATTTCTCTTGCGTTTCTTGGTGTTGTAGGGTTTGTGATTTTTTTTGGATCTGATCAACTAACTTAAAAGGGGAAGAAAAGCAAGACGACATGAGCCAGTTCGCCGCCGCCATGAAGAGCCCTGTCCCGGTGGCCGCCGCCGCCGCGGCCGATGGCAAGAGCCCGCTGTTCTGCCCGAAGCCACGCCGCCCCGTCGCGCCCCTCCGGTGCCACCAGAGCAGCCACTCCGACGCCGGCATGGATCTGCTCGACCTGCTGCTCTCAAAGGTGGGATCTTTTTGCCTCGTCGTCGCAAGATCTACAAGTTTCTCGTGTCGCTTTCCTTTTTTTTTTCTTTCACGAGTAGGTGATCTCATATTCTCTGATTCCGAGCAGGGGGAGGAGAGCAACCTCGCGGCGGCGTCACCGCAGCCGCCGCTGTTCTGCGGCTCTCCGCCGCGGCGGGCGTCGAACCCGGTGGTCCACGACAGTCGGTTCGGCCTGGACTGCCCTCCCATGCCGGCGTGGCCGGTGGTGGTGGCAGCAGCAGCAGCAGCAGCACCCGTGGTGGTCCGTCCCACACCGCGCCCTGCGGCGCCGCCGATGTCGCCGCGCGGCGGTGCCGGCTGCGCCCGCGCCCGTTTCACGTTCCAGCCGGCCGCCGTCCGCGTCGAGGGTTTTGACTGCCTCGACCGCGGCCGCGGCGGCCGCGGCCATGGCATCACCGCCATGGCATAGATGCACATACACCAAATAACCCTGAAACCTTCCCCCCCACAACCATGGTGCAAAAAAAAGCCATCTTGAGCTACCACAACCACATGGAGGGGGGAGAGAGATGAGAGAGTAATTCAAAATCCTAAATTTAACCCTAAAAACTATATAATCCATCCCATCCTTCCATAAAACCCCACAATTATAATGAGTTTAGGTAATTTACCACAAATCTTTTTGTATGTAAATAAATTTCAGGTCAAGGTCCTTATGTAAATTTGGGTAGAAATTCAGAGGGAGGAGCAAGCACAAAGGGCATAAGGAGGAGCCTCTCTTTGGGATTAGTCATTGAATTTGGTGGGAGGGGGGTTGGGATTAGTTAGGTATCTGTCCTAGTAATTCTATCATCATAATGCTTAATTTTGGTTTTTGATGGAATTGTTTTTGTCCATGCAACCAAGAAATCCAAGGCCATGGAGGATATGTACAAAAGAGTGGCTACAAGAAGAGAGAGAGTGAGTGAGATGAGCTAGCTAGGTTTAAGTCAATGAGTGAGTTGTGAGAGACATGAATTATGATGTATCTGTGATATCTTTTTGTTTTGTATATTGTATTAATATCATGTTGGGTTTCCAATCAATCAATCAATCTGTATAATATGCTATGACTATGATTATCACCACCACTGTTCTTGGTTTTTGGAATTTCCCCCATCTTCCAATTATTTTTGGTGGTTGGATTGTCAATGCTTTCCATGTGCTCAAGTAACATGCAGTGGTGATAAGGATTGTGACGTGCTAATGACTAGTAATAAAGAGCTTTGTGACTAATCTTAATGACCCATGGAGGTTGAGCAGGAGAAATCATCTTATCTTATCCTGCCATTTGCCCGAGGAGACGCTATTAAAATTTAGTCTGTGTCGAATCCGATGTTTGAATATCAATTTGAAAGATTAAACGTAAATTAATTATAACAATAATTGCAAAATCGGAGGAATATTTTTGACGAATTTGTTAAGCCTAATTAATCTATGGTTACCAAATATTTACTGTAGCACTGTATTGTCAAATCATGGTGTAATTAGGCTTATTAGATTCTTTCTCGTGAATAATTTACCGATTATGAATGAAATTTATAAATAATCTATATTTAATACTCTAAAATAAAGTTCAAACATTTGATGCGACAGGACTAAATTTTTTGGAAAAGAACTAAAGGGTACTAAATATTGCTTCTGATCCTTTCTTCCCTAATGTCCTTCTCATCAAGGTTTGCTGCAGATTTTTAGTTGAAACATCTCCAATTCTTGGGTTAGTCAATTAGGCCTTGTTTGTCACTATTCCCCTCCATAAGCTTCTAGCCAAATAGATTTTGCTTGCTGTTTTTAGATCAGCAAAAAAGTGAAGATAAAGCCAAATAGATTTTGCTTCGCGTTTTTAGATCGGCAAAAAATGAAGATCTAGGGTGCTGCTTTAGATTTAGTTTTTTTTTTCAACTCAAGGATGTTCCACAAATTACCCATGATTGCTCTAGTGAAGCTATTACTCTACTTAGTGTCTGTTTGTTTCAGCTTGAGATTATAATAATCTAGTTTATATAAAAACGTTAGATTGGATCAACTTATTAGATTATTATAATCTATATTCTAGATTATAACAAGTTAACAAAATAAGTTATCTTATAGGCTTATGAAAATAATCTAGATAGTTATAATCCAAGCTAAAACAAATCGAGCCTTACGATCTCATTTATCAGAATTCCGTAGACTACGGTAAAATTTTAGTAGAGCAGAGTAGTCCGAACAAAACAATTTAACATAAAAAATTGACAAACAACTTTAATAAAGCATCTTTGATTTGAGAAGAGGAAAATGGCACATGGTTTTATTTATCATGATTATATATTATATATCTGGAGGTCAAAATAAATCTGTAGAAAATCGTTTGAGCGTAGGATTGCAGCTACCTTTGCATCCATCGCTCACCTCAAAAGAAGTCTAGTGTGAAAAGGAGAGCACACACAAAGATGCAAGCAAGCAATAGCGTGCCAACTTGAGTGCAATTGGCTACACAAATATTCCCTCTTTTTCCACTGCAAATTTCACTACTAGACTATACATGTGGAGCTATTTTGTTTGTTTTCTATGTGTAAGGTTTAATTGGAAAAAAATTCTTGTTAGAGTATCTTAAAAAAAACTAAAAAAATTAGGTCGAACGGATACTCCGAAAGACTCTGGAAAATAAAATGCTCTCTAAATTATCCTCGATCCTCCTTACTTATAGGGAGCAAGTCTCATTCATATATGCTCTCGGTGATGCAAAAGATACGAATAAAAGGAAAGCGAGATATTTTATAAGGAGGTTTTGCTTGTCGATGATATGAGAGTGAAATATAATATTGAGAGTCTGTTGGAGAGTAATAAGATTTAGAGATTAAAATTTATTAGAAAAACTCTCCATATGAGGATTTAGAGAATAAAAAATAGCAACTCTTCGAGATGCTCTTAGAACGACGGGTTAGGATGCTTCTCTATCTTCGTCCCTATTTTCTTGCAGTAAATCTCGAATATATGAGATTTCACCCAATTGCTATATTTTAGCTTAGAGATTAATCTATTATATTGTTTAGTCTCAACAGTTTGGTCTCTATAGATGTTTTTTTTTTTCATTTTCATATGAGGATAGAGACCGATTATGGGAAATTTCTCTTCCATTGGGATTTTTCATGTTTTCTTAAAAAATTTCACATTTCATTTTCACAACATATTAATAAAACCTTAAACTTAGCCCAACCGCGCCCAACCGCGGATTCACCTCCCGGGCAGGGTTGGGGTAGTCGCCTAGGCTTCACGCTAACTAACCATAAAAGATTAATGATGTCCTATGCTATAAATGACAGTGATTTGATTAATTACCTAGGTTTTTGTATGTGTTGGATCTTATTTTTATAGCAAAATTTTTTATCATATTTAGTCACAATATAACTACATACACGTACGTGTTTGTATATAATTATCTTAGTTAGACTCATAAAACAATAGTACAAATATATTTGTATATAATCATCTTAAAAAACTCGCTCGTGCTTTATAAAACTTCTGGCTCCGTCGCTGACCTAACCCTAACATTCAAACCCTAACTGTCTCGTGGGGCCACTCTAGCACGGAGCTGTCCGTGTAGGTGGTGGTTAACACGTTAGTACCGGGTGAGGGTGACACGTGGGGTCCACACGTGACTAGATCACATCTCATCCCGTAGGTTTAAGCCTGATGAATTTGAGCACATGGGTTTCACGAGTATTTCCTCCGATTCAAAAAAAAGTCGTTTTAATGATAATTCCAGATATGATGAACAATTAATTAGTATATATTTTCCATGTTTACTTTTATTAAATATAACACGAGAATAAACATAACATAAGAAACGAGAAATAAGTAGTATTACATTAAAAGTATAATCGTCCAAAATACACAATAAAATACAAAACAACCCTAAAACGACTCCCTTTTACGAACCTAAGGGAATATAGCTTTAGGAGTGTTTCATGAGTTTATTTTACATACAGATATTTATATAACCCGTGAATTTCAAACCCGTCGCCGTTCGCTAGCCCTAATCACTATGTAGAGAGTAGAATTTTTGGAAGGCTCAAACATGAAACATATACAGCATTCAAACCTGGAGTTTACCACAAAGTCGCAGACCATGTCTACGGAGCTGCCGTTTATTCTCTGTAGATTGTACACAGATAAAGCTTCAGCATGCAGCTATCCTTTGTACAAGTATCAGTCTCACTCTCATGTTCACAACAATATTCAGACAGATTGCAAAGTGTAAAAAAAAAAAAACCACCAGCAGCACTGACATTAGTTTGTTTTAGAAATCACACCCTTTTCTTTCTGGTTCTGTAACTATGGTAAACTAGAAATGGCATCCCAACCAAAACTGAAGCCACAAAGTGTGTCAAATCTTTGTGTATGTGTACATGCAGAATACCAAAAGTGGTTTAAGAATGAATGTTCCTCCAGGAACTCAACTGACAATGTGTGCCATGGTTAATACTTGACGGCGTTGCACGTAACCTCGGGGTTTCGTATGTCATCCTGGCTTTGAATCAAGCGGATCTCTAAGCTGCTGATGGATGGGTCAAAGCCAGCCCTTTTATAGTCTTCCACAGTTCTTCTTAGGAGTGCCTGCACAAGTTTCTGTATATGTCAAAGATGTATTTTTAAACAAAAGAAAGCTTCTGCAAAACATGTTTGAGCTTAGAATGACCCCTAAACTGAACCAGAATTAAACATGGCCAATGCTGTGTAAGAGAAAAAGGGTTGTCTACAAAAAGATTAGTTGCCGGTGTCAATCAATAAGGGGCCAGGGTCCTGCCTGTGATTTCAAGTTCATGTCCTAGCTCTAATTACATGCCACCAAAATCCACCATGCTGTTGTGTTAGTTCACCTCACCTAGCCAACCCAACCATAAAACCTAGGCGTTATAGTGGGAGAGGTGGGGGCTTTTATCCATAGTCCAACATTCCCCCTACGGCGTGCGAGCCCGGCGTAGCCCGCAGCAGGTTCTAGAGCCTGGCGTAGCCCGCAACAGGTCTCAGCATACGAAAGAGGCGCAGGGGAAATCGCGCAGCAGAAATGCATGGCCAGGGGGGGTTCAAACCCAGGACCTCTGGCTCTGATACCATGTTAGTTCACCCCACCTAGCCAACCCAACCATAAAGCCTTGCATACACTAACCAATTCAACTCAAAAGCTTAAGCTGATGAGGAAAGATGTGCAATTCACTTCATATTCTAACACTCCCCCTCACGCGAGACTCCATCGGGTCTCTAGCGTGGAATAGAAGTGGGCTGCAATTTTTATTTAATTGCGTGCCAGCCAGGATTCGAACTCGAGACCTCTGGCTCTGATACCATGTTAAGTTGCATGCACTAACCAATTCAACTCAAAAGCTTAAGCTGATGAGGAAAGATGTGCAATTCACTTCATATTCTAACATGTTGAGTTTTGCATGCAAAACACATGAAAGTTAGATCATATTAAATAGCATCACAGCTGAGATACCTGCAAACTGGATACTGCCAGTTCAGCCGCTCTCTCTAGGTTATCAGGGTATTTCTGTAGAAAATAGAAATCACAAGCAAAACAGCCATGTGTTAGAAGTGGTCTCAACATGACAAGAAAATTCTATAACAACAACGATAAACTTTCTCTGGGACCTACATTACTCCATCCTAGTAGAAGAGCAGTTGTTAGATCTCCAGTGCCCTGCAAAGCATTATGGATTCAGGAGAAAAAAAAATCATACAATATGAAATACTCAACAAAGTAGCTACTATTAGCAATGCTCTAGACCAAGCAGGCACAGAAGAATTTGTTCAACGGTAACAAAGAAAAGTTCCTCACTTACTCCGTTCCTCTACAAGTGCAATCAACATTTCTTGATCCACTTAAGTCACTCAACCCACTATTGAAAGATGCTTTACAAACACAGCTAAAATAAAACCTAGCCTAGTTAGATGACCTAATTTGAGACAAATAAATATGCTTTTCTTCATATTAGAACACTTTTTAGTTGTGCAACATTTATAGATAATGGAGGGTCATTCTTCTACATATCAAGCTACAATTAATCAAGTAACAATACGGATTAGTCCACACCCTGATCTCAAGATCAGCTATATCAATCTGTTCCCTACAAATGATGACTATGAAATCACAAAAAACAACATGGTTTCATCAATATATAAAACAACACAGCTGAGTGCATACCGTGAAATATGCAGGTATCTTGGGTATCTCAATCTTAAATTGTTCTGGTGGTTGATCCTGAAAACCAAGAACAGTAAATTCTGTGTGTACACATTACCATATTAAGATAACGTCTGCAGAATAACTGTAGAACTAGTAAATTTTCAATTTTCAACTATAGCACGCTGACAGCTTCTGCGAAGATGTTGATTGCATAAATGTAAAAAGTTTAGTTTACCTCTGCTTTTTTATGACTTCCAATGAGGAGAAGCTTGTCTTCAATATGTGCACTAGTTATTACCACCTGAAGGATCACGGCAAGCAAACAAGTGCATAAATTAGTGATTGCATAGGGGCCATAGGACCGAAATGTTATTCACAATGCACTGAATACTTCTCTTGGTTTATCTATCAATCAGATAATGGGCAAACCTTCTGTGGTCCAGCATAATGTAGCGTATTGCAAGCTTTCAAGCCATCTTCTTCAGAGGTAATCCTAAAAGTATACATCAAAATACAAAGAAAACAAGCATTTGATCATTGTATCACTGAATAAAACTAGCATGGAGATTCTTCTGTTTATAGATTAAGTATTATAGTGAACATGCTAACAAAATGCCATTTTCCATCACACAAGTGCCTAGATTGTAAAATACCATTAATCCATTGGAAACATGTCACCATAAACATTGGTCCATGGTTGGCAGAGAACAAGAGACACAAATTTCCTCTAAAGTCTAACCTTTACTTATTCGGTTCTTCCTAAATAATTACTGGTGTTTAGATCCAAAAGTTGTGATGACGTTTCACATCATTGCACATTTGCACCCTATCCACTATAACTCATTACCTCCATAGTACTAGATGACAAATAACACAGGAGCCAAAAAATGGCAACTGGATTTTCTCATAAAAAAACTGACCTATCAGACCAAATTAGCAGTCAGAGTATTGATGTATTTTGCTACTGCAAAGATTTTGTGCCAGAATAGAATCTGTATTCAATGATGATAATTGATAAGATAACTAGTTACATATATGAAGATAAAAATAATTAGTCATTTTTTACCAAAAGAAGAGAATGGCTACCTTAAACCAGTGAGTAGTTCAACTTCAAATTGGTTAGGTGTAAGCATTGTAGCAACTGGGACAACCTAAGGATGATTAGATCAGAAAATGGATGTATTAGGATAAGTAACCATATGAGGATTGAGGCATGTACAAGCATTATGAGCATGCAACAAGAATGATGATTAGGAAATAGCATATTTGAAATGACAGGCTCTGGCCTATAGTACAAAATAAGCAAAACAGAATACAAACTAAGAAGGCCGATTTCTGAACACAAGATACAGAGACTGGCTCTAACCACTTCCTCTTTTGCTAGAGGGCTCTAAAGTCTAATCAGTTATAAAAGAGATGTAGTCTAGCTGCCATGTTCTGTAACAAAAAAATACCGATTCAGTCCAGGGAAGGGATTTGCTTATGGAAGTTGTTGACACACCATGTTGGTAGACCGTTAAAGTTTGCATTTTACAATCAACAGCTTTTGCATGCCAAAAAGCCTAAGGAACAATAAATAGTTAACAGTATTTGATATTTAGCGAGTTGAACAAGTTAAATCACCTTCTGTTGATAAACAGATATTAAATCCTGAGGAACATATAATCTTCCTTCATCACCTAGAACTGGGTCGCAAACTGCAGAGCATTTGCAAACAGAAATTAACAATTTATAATCAGTCTTTAGCTATGACACAATAAACTTGTAAAATATAGTACAGGTGAAACCACCGTACAAACACAGAAAGGTGAGACAAGAATACCATATACAAGATCAGGATTTACTGATCGTAATTTGTCAACAACTTGTAGCACGGTGTTTAAAAAGGAAACAGAGCCAATATAACCTGAACATCATAAAAACATGTTACTTTTCGTAGAAAAACAACATATTTGGCAGTACAAGGGAAATGAATAATGATTTGCGTGTCATTACGATGAAATATGACTAGGGGGCTATTTGGTGCATCTCTAACTCCGAGATCCACATTGGATCTGGAGTCTGTATGATAAAATAAAAATAAAGTGATTTAAACTTTTATTTTTAGTACAAAATAAAACTAGATTGTTCAACTAAATACTCTCAATCCATCCTCAACTAAACAGCTTGCTCCTTCTTTAACATAAAGGGCGAGAAAATGTAAAACGAAGCAGTTGGCTAGTCGCTGTGGCCATTTACCTGTTAATAGATGGGTATAATGCAATAAATCATTGTCCTCCAGCCCTTCAATAATATCCCAGAGCTGATTGCCATTGAGGACCTGTCCTCTAAATGTTGGGTATCCTGGGATAAGACATAATCGGAATTATTCGGGCGTATCAAACAGTTTGCACACACGGTGTCGAATGAAGCAGCCCACCTCTACCTGTATGATTAGAAAACTGTACCGAGTTTATAGGATCCACATCGAAACCCAAGAGTTGCAGGGGAAAGACGGCCGATTTGTTGCCAACATATCCCTAAGTGGAAAAAAGGAAGCCAACAAAGCATACATATCAAAGCTAAAAGTAAAACATAGTGTACTACTTGTCTACTTGTGATTTGTGAAACATATCCATATAGGCTCTACAATCCCCTAACCAACTCAACAAAGAACATGTCTCCTGAAAGTGCTGACCTCTCATCTCCCAAAACATCAAAGCAGAGTTAATCGCAAGCTGCCGCGCAAATTCACATCTCATAAAGGATGCATACATTATCACAGGCAAGGGAGCACCCATGAGGTGCTAACTGAAGCACTGCAAATGCAAAATCCCACATCTGCTCTACCAGAGAATCCAAAAGAAGCTTGCTTGGCTCCCGTATCCACACCACACGCTGTTGAAGCAAGCAATGCCATGGAAGGGGAGGAGACAAGCAGATTCTAGCCGGTGGATTGGTTGGGGGAAGAAGAGGAAGAGGAAGAAGAAGGCGGGGGTGTGTTTCAACCTGGACGGTGTGGGACTGGATGCTGAGCACGCGCCCCGTGTCGGACGGCAGCGCGACGGAGAGCACCGGCGGGCGCGCCATCGCCGGAAGCGCCGCCCCACTGAGCCCACTCCTCGTCCTCCTCCGGCGCCGCGGCAACCACCGCTCCTCCTCCCTACAAAAGCAACCAAGAAGAGCTCATGCACCGGTCCCTCCTCCTCCTCCTCCTCCTCCTCCTGCACCTTCCTACCACCGCCAATCCTCTCGTGGTCAGAGATGGCTACAGGAGGACGAGATCAAATTGCCGTCCGCTAATTAATCCAACCAAATCAGCTAACTAATCAGCACCGCATCCGCAATAATAAACTAATCAACCAACCACCCATTCGAACCTGAAGCGGACGCAGCAGCGGGACGACGACGAGGAGGAGGAGTAGGTGGAGACGCACGAGCGGTGGAGCGACGGCGACGGCACGGCGGCGGCGGCGGTCATGCGACGGCGGGGTGGGGGGGACGAGAGGACGTAAGAGTGGCTAGAAGGCGCGATCTGGACCGTACGTACCTGATCGGAGGGTCGAGATCCATTGCTGGTTTCGCGCACGTGCTGCTGCTGCGGCTAGATTTCGTCGTGGGGACCAGCTGCTACCCCGCGTTTCAGTCCGGGCCCAACTGGGCCGGGCCCAGTTAGGCCCACTTGGCCCCCACTGGGCCGGGCTTACTGAGGTCCACTTGGGCCCAATATTATATGATAATTGTTTTTTTAACAAATTGCATGCACTTGTACATAATAAAAAAGTAGAGTAAAGAAAAAGAATAACCAAACCTTGCTTTCTAGTAAAAAACAAAGAGATTTATCTTTTTATAGCTTTAGCATACGTCGAAATCAGGGACGATTCGTACCTCAACAAGATAGTCCGAGTGAGCCGTAAACTACCTCGTCAACCCACGTATTTCTAGCACTAGTCCTAGACTAGAGAAATCCCTCTACCTCCGCTCTTGCCCTCGTGTGCCGCCTCCACCCTCCGCCGACATCCTAGCTCCTCGTGTGCCGCCTCCACCCTCTGCCGACATCCTAGCTCCTCGTGTGTCGCTTTCGCCGCCTCCACCCTCCCCGCGACACCGCCGCGGCCTCATGCTCGGTCACCAGAAAAGTGCTATGTAAGGAAATGAAGGGGAGCAACATATTCCATAATTATTGATGGAGTATACATGTTAGAGTAATAGACAAGTGATAATTATGCCTTCTACTACAACAATTAGACGATTATTATTTATTTGTTGAGCTTACTAGAGAGTTTGAAATCAGTTAAAAAAAATTGAGCATAATAATTTAGTGAGGTTCCTAAGATTCTTTGAGTGTGAAGATGAGAGTCTAATATTGGATGGTATGCCTATCCCTAATTATACATTCGATGATGCTAGTTTTTCAATCACACCATTGACACTAAACTACAATGCTAATGAAATTATGTTCTACAATAGTATTAGTGTTATTGTTATTCGAGATAATTCTCTTACTTAGTAGGAGGAGCTGATCAATATATGTTTAATGCCACACACTATAGAATCCTATTGAAATGGTTTAGAGGGTGTTTGGCTTCGTGGACTAAAATTTAGTCTGTGTCACATCGAATGTTTGGACGTCAATTTGAAGGACTAAACGTTAACTAATTATAAAAATAATTGCAGAATTAGAGGATAATTCGCGAGACGGAATTATTAAGCCTAATTAATCAATGATTACCAAATATTTACTGTAGCGGCATAACATCGTCAAATCATGACGTAATTAGACTCATTAAATTCGTCTCACGAATAATATACCGATTATAAATGAGTTTTATAAATATTCTACATTTAATACTTCAAAACAGTATCTAAACATTCGATGTGACAAGAGCTAAAATTTAGCCCCCCAATCCAAACACTCCCTTAGAATTTGCACAACGGTTCAACATAGTGATCGACGTAGCCCAAGCTATCACACACAAACTCATCTTAATTTTGGCAGCAAAGCAAACAAAGGACACATTCTATAGAGTTGCTTTCTCTAACTTTTGGATATTTAGAAGCTAGTTCAAATAAGGGAAGGTTTGGATTGGTATGTTACCAAATTTTGGTAGTTCTAGGTTTTTGCACTACATATTTGGCTACCAATTGGGAGACAAATTTGGTAGAGTTAAGAAATGTTTGTGTTGGCACATAATCAATGTATATTCTTTGAAATTTTGATACGACATCATAAGCAAAGTGAAGATGAGGTTATATGATCACACAATGGAGATGAGGAAGTCTAAACTAAGGGCCTGTTTGTTTCAGCTTCTAGTAGCTAGAGATTCTCAGTAGCTAGCTAGTCTGAGTAGTTAGTGTTTTCCAGCTTTTAGATTCTAATTTATTTCCAGATTCTGCAGCTATTGATTCTCACAATCTGAGTCCAGAATCTGGACCGTTTGTTTCCGTATCAGATTCTATAAGTAGTTGCAACTATCAGAAACTGAAACAAATAGGCCCTAAAAAGCATTGTTATAGAGCGGCGGATTATCTAATTGACATTACACATTTAGTTTGTGGCATTATAAAATTTTAGAGCGTAGAATAGGAACACCCATATAAAAAATCCTGGAACACCATGTCGTCACAATGAAAATGGCCATGATGTGATCATCAAGCCATCATTTTCATATGTATTATAAGTGTGAAATCATCTCTAGTTTAATAATGTGGTTTCTTCATAAACTATTAAATTTTAATGGTACCTAGTTATAATGTGGTAATATTATGAGCTAAAAAACATAGAATGCTTATCTTTACTAACTCAGTAGCACAAGATCATGCCAAATACAATGTCTTGTTGTTATGATATAGTACAAAAGTCTTGGATGTTTTGATATATTTTTACTACATTTATTTTATACTATTAATACATAATTTTTTGTTTTGCATGTATGTTACACCAGTCAAAAAGTATCATAGTGTCATTGGCTTAGGGTGCGTTTGGTTCTGCTGTGAGCTGTGAAAAAGCTGCTGTGAGTTGCCTGCTGTGAAAAAGCTGCTGTGAGATGTCTGCTGTGAAAAAGCTAAAAGTCGTTTGGTTGAAGCTGCTGTGAAAAAACTGCTGTGAGCTGACTGTTTTTTATAACTTACGTAATTTTCATCATTATAATATTCTATACATATATATAAATAGGAAATACTCAACATTGATGCAACTGAATAACTAAAAAATATATTAGATAAATAAAAAAGTGCATAGTTTATTTTATAAAGTAACCGAAAACCACATATTATCTCATGAAATTGTGCAAAGCAATACAAATCACAATAATGTTAAATCAATTAAGACACCTTGAATTCATACTTTTTAATCTGAACTAAAAATCAGAAAAGCAGAAAAGCAAAAGCAGAAAAGCAGGGTCCAGGCTGCTTCCAAATTTGTACTAGAAAAAAGCTGCTTTTTCACAGCAGAAGCAGTTTTGGTAAACTCGTTTGGTTCAGCTTCTGCTTTTTCACAGCAGAAGCAGATTTGAAAAGCAGAACCAAACGCACCCTTAATATCTTTCTTAAATTATAAAGGGAGAATTTGATCATATATCCTCCATTTAGATGTAAATTGATGATTTATCCTTCACATCTCAATGACATGTGGGTCCATGTAACACCCCAAGAATTAAAAGGAAATAAAATAATAGAAAAATATTATTAAAGATATTTCTGAATTTATTTATAAAGGAAAAATCCTAAAAGAGCCCAATTAAAGCCAAACAGGGAAGAATATTCAAAATATGGACTTGAAAAATTTATGAGATAAACTAGAGGCCAAAATATAATTTTAGGAATTTTTCCAAATTTTTATCAACAGTGATTCAACCCTTAATCAAATAAATGAATTACTGGAATTATTTTAAATCAGAAAACATTTTTTAAACCGAAATGGGCCTTAACCCTCATTCTGCCTCGGCCCAACCCAGCCCAGCGTTCGTGTCACCGACCAGTGGGGCCCGCTTGTCGGCGCACTTCCCCGCTTCTCCTTCTCCCGCTGCGCCCCGCTCGGGCCCACTTGTCAGCCTCTCCTCTTCTGCTTTCGCTCTCTGACATGTGTGGCCCGCCTGTCTGGGTTTCCATTTCCATTCGCCCGCCGACAGGTGGGGGCCACCTGTCAGGTTCGTCTTTCTCGTTGGAAGGGGATCCCCTTTCCTCCCCGCCGGTGATCTCCTTCCCTGTTTCGCCGCCAGCCGCCTCGATGTCGCCTGATCCGCCCTGGGATCCCTTTCCCCGACCACCGCGACCCCTTTCCATCCTTAGTTCACGCGCAATCGGGTATATGGAAGCCAATCCGAGGAGAAAGGGAACCTCGCCGGAGATGGAAGCAAACCTTCGGGTTCCCCGGTTTAGCTTTCCATCCTCGCCATCGGTGACCCCTATAAGTACCCCTCGCTCACGCCGCCCTCTGCCCACACCGTAGCTGCCTTAGCCGAGCGAGAACAGAGCGCCCCGTTCCCAAATTTCGGGCTCCCTCTCTGCCTCGACTCCGGCGAGCCCTCGCCGCCAACTCCGGCCCCCTCCGCCCTAGCCGCCGCCACCAGCGTGACCGTCGTCGACTACCCGTCCTCGGCCACACCTCCGTTGGCCGTAAACGCCGCCGGATCGCCGTCGTCATCAACCACCCGAACACCCTCCTTCGTCTACCCTCGTTGCTGGCCGCCGTCCGTCGCCCTCCGTCGCCGCCGGAGGTATCATCGTGATCGCCATCCTCTCCTCTTTCCATTTTCGCCAAGAGCTAGGCTCCTAGGCCCTCGCCGTCGCCGTCGCCGTCGCACCCGAGGCCGCCGTCGCCGCAGACGAAGGGGGTACGTGCCCCCTTACGTCGTGCCATGTCGGATCGCGCCGCGACCGCACGATCGCGATCGGAGGGCTAGGATTAAATCCCGAAGGGATTTAATCTGGGCCCTCGGATCTGGTCAAAGGGGTATCGAGGCCTCTCGGCCGTCGATCGTCACTTAAAACCTCCGAGCGATCTCAGGCGTCCACATGTACCCCTTCGCTTTGTTTTAATCGCAGCCGTCCATTTCCACTTAACCCCTCCCGCCTCGCGCCTGGCCGCCAGATCCAGATCCAACGGCTCTGGATCAAACGGTCCACGCGCACAGTGCGCCTGTCCACCGTGGGCCTGGCTCACCGTGGACCAGAGCCCATTTTCCAGTATAAATAAAATTCTAGAAATTGAGAACTTTGAAAATTCATAACTTGCTCATTTTAACTCCAAATTTCACCATTCAAATTTTGTTAAAATCAGCATAATATTCTCTACACATTTATGCCATAAAAACAGTATGTTACTGTTACCCAAAATATTCTTAATAAATAAATGGATAAAAACCCCTTAGGGTTAAAATTATTAAATCAGAAAATAAATTAGGAAAACCTTAAAATATAGGTTTACTGTTTTTTTCCAACAACCTCAGAATATTAAAACCTTATTACACATAATAAAACCCACAAACATGTATGTTTATTATTTGGTGGATTTTTATCTGTTTATTGAATGTATTGTTTATTTTTCCGTATCAAGAAGACTACGAGTTCGTCGAGGAGCCGGAGTTCTACCCCGAGGTTCCTCCATCCCCATTTTCTGATCAAGGCAAGTCATCGACCACCTCTATGGAAACAGTTGATCATTATTGAGCCCATGCTTTAATAAATTATCGCTATAACTCATAGGATAATATTGCATTAGTCCAATAATCAAGCCTTACACTTATATTTATTAAATCCCCGTCCTTGTGTGCAAACCTAAGCCATTCTTATTGAGCCCTAACTCCTTGTCACTCTACTATAAAATTTATTAGCTAGTGCCCAATGTACCGGTACAACTGCTATAGGATAAAAAGAATGAGTCGTAGATAGCTGGATTCTGATATATGAATTTCCCCGTTATTCTCGTCTCTAGACTCTGTTGGAGTTGGCTAGGTTATAAGTATGGTGGGTTTCCGGGTGCAAGCTTGGGCATTGGTTTGTCGCACCCGGGGCACTATAAGGACCGGTCTGCGGGATCTGTTGCAAAGCACTTCCGTACCAACCACAAGTCTAATGGGTAAGTCCTAACTGGAAGTATGGAATACTCCGACTCGATGCACCATAGTGGAGGGGGCAAGGGGCAAGCCTGCGGGTGACTTGTACCGACGAGGCTCAAGGGGGGGTATGGTGGGGCTCCGACGCGTCGGGACACCATATGAAACCTATAAGAGGGTGCTGTTGAGTCGAGGAGAACCATATGGAAGGTTTTGGCACGAGTTCCCATGGAATGGGTCATCTCGTTACACTTTGGTGTAAGTGGTGAGTGTGTGCCTTGTGGGTACAGTGGTACATCTCTGATCGGAGTAATTTAATATTTTCAAAAAGCCGAGCCCACGGTCAAGGGCGGGTTGTGTGACTACTCGCAGTTAGTTTACAATTGATTGAATGGTTGAGTTATTCATGGCATGTAAGGACTGTTGAGCGAGGTGGGGCTGACTGTACCCCTCGAGTTAGAAGATGATGATGCATACACATGTTTACGTTTCAGTACTAATAAATTATTCACATTAAACTGCTTTACAAATTACTCGCTTCCGCAAAACTAGACACTATTAGGGATGGCAATGGGGCCCCGTTCCCCGATCCCCGACGGGGATTTCCTCTATTAGGGGACGGGTATGGGGAAATCTCATCCCCGCGGGGGACAAACGGGGAAAAATCTAGGGTTAATTTTTTCCGTGCCATTACAATTTTCATGGTTTGCCAATATGCCATCGGTGTGTCACTGACAGATGGGGGCCGCCACAGTCACTGACAGTGGCATATAGGCAATTTCTGAAAATTATAATGGCATGTGAGTAATTTTCCCAAAAATCTATCTCCGTCGGGTGAAGCGGGGACGGGGACGTTCCTCTACTCCCCATCCCCATTCTCCGTTAATATACCCGCGAAAATTAAATGTGGGTCCATATTATATATATGTACATATGTATGTATATGTATGTGTATGTGTGTATATGTTTGTGTGTATATATATATGTATGTATATATATATGTGTGTATGTATATATATATATGTATATGTATATATATGTGTATATATATACCTAAATGGGGATTTTCTCCCCGACGGGTACCCGAATCCCCGACGGGGAGCGGGGATGGGGAAAATCTATCCCCGAAGCCGGGGACGGGGAACGGGGAACGGGGATTTTTTGTCTAGCGGGGACGGGGATGGGGACCCCTCCCCGCCGGGGATTCTCCCCGTTGCCATCCCTAGACACTATCCTCCTTGTTATTACCTTGCATTATATTTGCATTCGGTGACTTTCTGAGTACTCCTGTACTCACCCCGTTGACTTACACAGTTACACCATCAGAGCCCGTCTACTACGAGGAGGATGCAGGTCTGGATTAGCGACTCAGTCAAAGCGAGACTGGAAGGAGGCGTTCATCTAGGACCCTTATTTTATTAGTTTCTCTTCACCTTTATGCACTTTTGTATTAATGCGGTCTACGAACCGTGAATGATTGCTCGTATTGTACGAGGTCGCATGATGAACGTCTTGTTTTATTGATTTTCTATGGAATTTCAATAAAGTCCTGATTTATTAAATCGGGGCGCGACAAGATGGTATCAGAGCCCGTCTACTACGAGGAGGATGCAGGTCTGAAGTAGTGACCCAGTCAAGGCGAGACTGGAAGGATGCGTTCATCTAGGACCTTTATTTTATTAGTTTCTCTTCACCTTTATGCACTTTTGTATTAATGCGGTCTACGAACCATGAATGATTGCTCGTATTGTACGAGGTCGCATGATGAACGTCTTGTTTTATTGATTTTCTATGGAATTTCAATAAAGTCCTGATTTATTAAATCGGGGCGCGACAGTCCATGTAAGTCAATGACATTGTATGTCGTGCTATAACACATAATTTTTTGTTTTGAAAAAAATGTCACAATGTTTCAAACATGAAAATGTATCTGAAGAACTTCTCATAGCTCCTCTTATGTTACTTCATGCTACCAAACATAGAATGTATATCTTATCTTTCTCAACCATAGTAGCATGAGGTTTGAGGGTCTATCTAGGGTGTTTCTGGCGGCTGCAGCTACTTTTAGAATCTGAAGCTAAAACAAACGGTCTAGATTCTGGCTCAGATTATAAGAATCAATATCTATAGAATCCAAAAATGAACTAGAATCCAAAACTAGAAAACACCAGCTTTTCTAAATTCTTATCAACTAGATACTCAAACTATCCAGCTACTCATATTAGCTAGCTACTAAGGTAGTGTTTGGTTAGCTGAATGAAATTGGATAATATGAGATGGTATTGGATAGATTGATTATGGATGAAATAGTCCTGGATGAGATGATACAAGTAGATTGTTTGGTTGAATGTATGAGATGATACATGATAATGATTAGTTATAATCAATAACATCTAATTATAATTAATTTTCACTAAAAATACTTAATAACCACTAATATTAACTAATTATAAATAATTAGTATAGTTAACAAAAACTAGACGACATCGTTCGCTTGTTTTTACTGCACGAAATGGTTTAGCATTTAGAGAGAATATTCTAAAAATCTGAACCAATCCATTCTGCATGGTTTCGTACAGTACATCCAACCAAACAGACTCGTTTTTCAAACTGCATCAAACCATCCAAGATAAATTTAATTCAAGCAACCAAACATTACCTAAGAATCTCTGGTTACCATAGACTTTGCCAAACAAGCTTTTAGTTTTAGTTTTGAATTTGACGTTAAAGAGAGAAGCAAATTGAAAACCCAACATGACTTCGCCACTTGGTCCTTCACTCCTTCGTCTTCTCTTCCATCGATAAATACGTAAAAATACAATTTTTTTCTTCCTCCTTCAGCTCTTCGTCCTCCTCTTCCTCTTCGATCTCTCCTCCCATTTCCACGCTTCTCAGGGGACGGGAGGGAGGGAGGCGGCGGGATAAAAGACCCGCCTTTTGCGCCACCGCAGCATGTGGAGTTAGGTGCGCGGGGGGGCCCACGCCATGCAGACCAGGCCCGCATCGCCGGAGAAGGCTCCGGCGCCGACCGAGGAGGCGGCGGCTGCGGTGGTTGGGGTGGAGGTGAAGGAGGAGGATATGAAGGAGGCTGGTGAGGAGCAGGTGAAGGAGGTGGTGGAGGTGGAGGTGGAGGAGGACGAGGAGGAAGGCGAGGCGGAGGAGGGGGAAGAGCCGCGGGGTCGGGGGCAGCGGCGGCGGCGGCGGCGGAAGCGCGGGGCCGCTAGCGAGGTGGTGATGGTGAAGAGGGCGGTGCTCGCCGCCTGCATGACGTGCCCGCTCTGCCTCCGCCTCCTCCGCGACGCCACCACTATCTCCGAGTGCCTCCACACATGTGAGTACTCCAAACTCCGCCGCCGCGACAGCGCCGACCACGTCGGTCGGGAGCTCCAATATTTACGGCGATTTGTTTCGTTTTTGGGCATTGCGGCGACGATTCGGCGCGTGCCTGATCCCTGGGTCTCTGGATTTGCCCGCCGGGGACGTCGGCTGGTGGCTCGAGCTCCAGCCCCCCGCATTTCGTGATCCACGGATGCTGTGCTGTTATCACCTATTCGATTTCTCGCCTTGTCGGCGTCCTTGCTTGATTGGGTTTCTTGACGTGCGTCACTGTTCGTCTCACGGTTGTACGTAAATCTGGGGCCATTGTTGCTTGGGTTCGTGCGTTTGACTTGACCACGTCTGCTACCTTTCTCGCTTCTAGATTCTTGCCTTGTCGGACTGTGGCTCAGCTTGGTGTCTGTACTCGTGAGTCGTGAGGCTACACTGCATCAACGTTGTGCTTCAACAGAATGATTTTACGTACTACATGCGATCTTTGTGCAAAAAAACCTGTGAGATGGCATAGTTGTTCTGCTCTCTGGTGCTGTACTGTTCTGTAATGTTGCGTTACTCTGGTATGATTCGATGTTCAGCTAGCCTATGATTTAGGTTAGTGATTGTTCCCAACATTTGCGAAGTCCTTATGTTCTAGGACAGACCTTTTATGGTTTAAATTCTCATTGTATAATGGTATCTACACTTCTTTCACTCTCACATCCATTGCAACTATTTCCTTCTACTTCCTGTTTGTTTGGATAATGGATGCACATCATCCTTTGAATTTTTTTCTCCTTATTTTAGTGCTTAGTGACATATCTTTTATGTGAGAGATTTACTATTTTGGCACTTTAAAGAAGTGGTTTCTTTTTTTAGCATTTAGATCCACTTTCATTAATTCAGACGGTCCTACATGTCAGCCTCAAGAAGTGCTATTATAACAAGGGTTAATTTTTTCCGTGCCATTACGATTTTTACGGTTTGCCAAAATGTCATCATTGTGTCATTGCCAGATGGAGGCCGCCATAGTCACTGACAGTGGCATGTAGGCATTTTTTTAAAATTATAATGACATGTGAGTAATTTTCCCTTATAACAAAGTGCACATCTTTGGAGTGCCAAAATAGTAAATCTTTGCTTTTATGTATACAAGACATCTTTATTGTCAAGTGTAGCTTTGTTCAAAAATAAGACAATCAAAAGTCATTCCTTTTGGATAATATGTGTTGTAATGAGAATGCATCATTGCTTTATCTCCATTTATCCTGAATCTCTAATTTGCAGAACCATACACATACACACCTTGCTGTTTTGTTTGAGTCTGCAGGATATAAAATGTTTCAATTTAGTTTCAACTGTTTACTGCCTATGAACTTCGTTGATCAGACGATTTTTTGACCCTGTTAGTCGAATGTAAATGATTTTGGGCATTTTGTGATGTATGGTCCATTCTAGCAGATGTATCACAGGCTTTTTTCCATTTGCATGCACCATTTTCTTTTCAATGGTACTGATACACATGGAACATTATTTATGTTTTTCATGGAAAATATGATGTGTCATAGATTCCTTATTTTCTGTGATTTCAGGTATATCGCCTTGACTCATGTTCTGCACTATGAAATCTTCACCCCCTTTATTACTCAATTTTTCTTGTTTGCATCATGCAGTTTGTAGAAAGTGTATCTATAAGAAGCTTCATGATGAAGAGCTGGAGCACTGCCCAGTCTGTAAAATTGATCTTGGCTGCGCTCCACTTGAGAAGCTTAGGTATTCTTCTTGTAACCTTTTCTTGGGGGATTATTTTGAAAAGTTATATTGGATCGTACTACAAATTGTTTGCTTTTCTAAATATATATCTTTTTTTACTTTTCTTACTGCTATACATATGTGTTTGTTAGCGTTACTCTGACTTCACTGCTCAGACCCTGGTTTTCTGATGGTAAAACATACATTCATTGGGCAGCAATATGCCTTAATGGTGACTTTGAGCATAAATCATCTTGATGGACTGTCGGTCTGTCACGCTGAATGATAGATGATAACAAAGTAGCATTGCAAATTATGTTTTGTGTCATGAAAAGACATATTCAGCGTTCTGAATAATCTGGAAAATAGCTATGTTACTCCCTGCATAATGAAGGGGTCGGACTACACTTGCACTTCAATTGTAATTAGAAATTCTCTGCGATGTGCCACGCCACCAACTTACTACACCAAGTAATCTATGTTGCTTAGTGTTTACTTCTTGAATCCTATGAGGATCCTTACAGATGCATGCATTGTGAAAGAGAGCTTTCTCATATAAGAATTCCTTATACAGGTATGCATACTGTTTTGATCAGAAGTGACATTTCTTGTGTGGCATCATTTTGCTTTTTTTTAATAATCATCTAGCATAGTTTGAGATTTTCTCGTGCCAAAAATTCTGTCATTGGACCTTTGTGTTTTGAATGCCTTTTGTCAATCACAAGAAATCCCATTTAGGTAGGCCTCTGTATTGGGTGGGACTTCACTGTGTGCATTCATCAGAGAAATGCTTGTCATCAAGTGTAACTGAGTGTATCTATTTTATCATGATTTGGCTAATAAACTTGATTGTGTAGCTCTTGCGAATCATGAAAATTTTGGTGAACGTGATTTCTTGTTAACCTCTTTCTCATTTTTAATATCTTGATTTCAGAGCTGATCACAATATACAAGATGTGAGGTCAAAAATATTTCCATTAAAAAGTAAGAAGGTCAACGCGGAAGATATCGAATCTCCCATTGTGCTGCCTGCTAAAAGGAAAGAGAGGTCTATCTCTTCATTGGTGGTCAATACACCTCAAATAACACCAAGTTTGACAGGGCGCCGAACCCGGGCAGTTACCAGGAAATCTGCCGCGGCATTACGCGACCTTGGTCCTATCATTCCTCCTGTGAAAAAGGATAGTGATACCACCAACAAGCATGCCAATAATTCAAGCTTGCTAGACAGCTTGAGCAAAGTACCTCAGACAAGAAGACAGGTAAGATATCCACTGTATTATATTCTAACTGAAACATTTTCTGTTACTTCAGTAGCTCTGTAGCTTGTATTTTCACATCGTCTACATTGAGCTTATGCGTCTATGTGCCTACGAGATTATCAAAAACTAAACAATGGAAGAATGCATTGTGTCACCTGCACTAATTTAACTCTATCGTTTGCAGATATTGTCAATTGCGGAAACATCGAGCCATCCCTCCAGTAAAGATAAAGGAGGTGATAATGGGGACTTGGATAAGTCAGAGCTCTGGACACCTTTAAATTGTCTCGTAGAGGCTGCAAGCAAAACAAAGTCCCTTAGATCAAGTACAGCTCTTAGGGGAAATCATCCCAGTGAATCTCCTAGTAGTGAGAATTCAAGCAGAACTAAGGCTAGGGAGTATATACAGAAGTCCAAACTTCAAGATGCGAAGAAAGTTATTCCTGTGACAACAATGCCCTTCAAACGGAAAGGGCCTGGCAGGGGGAGGAAACCTTTACAAGCTGCACTCAGTGCAGCTTCTAATGCTGCAGCTAGCAAGAACGATAGAGCATTAAATCCTGTCTGGTTTTCATTGATTGCGTCATTTGACCAGTAAGTCATCATTATAATATCAATTATCCTCAAATTCTGTCAAACCAATCTCCTACTTGTGTTCTCCTGTCCCCTGATCTGCTATGTTCCAATTCTTATCAGGAAAGGTGATCCGCCCTTGCCTCAGATACCTGCCCACTATTTGAGAATAAAGTAAGCCCCATGTTCCTCGCCTCTGCTACATAAGCACCTATAGTTCTTATCTAATTACTATACAAGTTTGTAAAATTGCATTGAAATGGATGTTCTTGGCAGTGTTTATGATATGTGTTTCCAACATAAAATGATTTAACTTCAAACAAGAAAAAGAACGTTGTTTTGAACATAATAGGATAAAGTATTATTGTAGATATTATGCCATGACGGTTGGCAATGGTGTCATGCACATAGCTGAAGACAAAGCTTAACCTTAGTTACCGTTACCTCTGACTTATATAACCTTTCAGTGACATCAGTGAACCTACTATTTATCAGAAAAATGATACCATTTATTCATTTAACTCTGCATGCATGTACAGACTATTTAGATACGCAGTTCCAATTTCAGATTTTTTTAGTCCTGAAACCAAATTGGTCTGTACCTCAGGTAGTTGTTGAGAAAGTTGTTCCTCAGGTAATTCCTGCACGGTCTTCTAGTTGTCATAATGTTGTTCTTGCTGACCTTGATTGCTTTAGCCTTTGATCAGTATATTTTATTAGATGATAGTGGCATATCAACAGACTAGAAGGCGGTCTATAGCTCTGAATTGTATTAATACATTTTGTTGTGGGTAGGTCCTTACACATTCAATAATATCTATGATATACATTTATTTCACTATAGAACTCAACTGCACACACAGGGTATGGGTAGAGTGGGTAGACTGAAGAGTGTATTTTGTTGAGTTGTGTTCCAAATTCAGCTGCACTTAAAAGGGCCGACTTGTGACTGGAGCGTAGCGGAGGCCCACGGTACACATTCCATTCCCGATTAGGGTTTCCCCTTGCAACAGTAATCCTCCTGTAAGCCGCCGATCGACGTTGTAACCTGACTCTCGACCGATTGCAGTTCTTGCTGGCGCCCGTGTTTTTTCCCTTCCGTTTTGGTTGGGTTTTTCACGTTAAATCTTGTGTCCCCTTTCGGTTTGATCTGTTTGCTTTCATCGTTTTATTCGTCATCGTTCATAACATATTTTCAGTTGTGGCTTAACACATCGTCTTGACAGAGATGACAATATGCCTGCATCATCGATCCAAAAGTATATCACACACAAGCTCAGTCTTCCAAGTGGCACCGAGGTGAGGCTTCAACTCTTTCTTTATTTTTCAGCAACTATTTTGCCACTCTTACTTTTTTATTGCGGTTATGAAATATCTAAGGTTATATGCGCATGTCATAATTTGTAGTGAAGAATGTCCTTAGTTATCAGAACCGCTGTACATGTTGGCATATCTTGAAGCTGAGTAGTTCATTAGCATAGAAGTAGCTATAAAAAATACCAGCTGACTGTTACAAACACTTTGTGGTCTGTATCATGTAGTTTGCTAAAATGATAGCAGGGCCTTTTTTTTCTTGAAACTGGAACAGTACATTAGCTAGGAAATAGCTATAAAAATGCACCTGCTGTTACCATCACTTTGTGGTCTGTACCGCATTGTCGCCAAGATGATAAGCCTACTAATTTATGTTCTACTTTTATGGTGATGCTGAGCTTTGAGTTCAGCATCACATATTTTTTTTAAAAGTAATTCAACATCACAAATTTGAACTTTTTTCTGAACAGTACCTAACTTGGCGTTTACAGGTTGAAATAAGCTGCTGTGGGCAGCCAGTGAACCCTGTTCAACCGCTGCGCAATTTAATAGAGCGGTGGCTGAGGTTCGGCCCCGCTCGCCCTTTGCAGACAGTGGTAGGCTCCTCTGGGGGAGACTTTGTGATGGTGATATCCTATGGGCGACCAAAGTACGCATAACCTTAAAACGGACAATTTTCGGTCCGGTGACGACGCGAGGTTACCAATCACCATAGATGGAGGTTTCTCTCCTGTTGACATATACTCAAGAACTTGGCTGGCTCATTCTGTGGTCAGCCCAGTGTGCCGCATTCATGCTCCCATTCTGTTAGGATTTGTTCGTTTTTCTCATTCTTGTTATACAGATAACAGTCGTTGTAATTTGGTAGGCGCTGAGAATTGTTGTTTAGGTTGGTCGAGGAGAGGATACATATCAATTTTAGCTGCTCTTCACTTGGAAGGGATGAAATGGTTACAGTCTTGGAGGATTGCAGCTGGGTTGTTTTCAACCTTTACCTGTCACTGTATCCTGGATCTGGATTAAAAGTTAAAACTGCTGTTGTACCACACTGTGATTTGCTTCAAAATCCTGAATCTTTTGATCAAATCGATAGCTGATCTGTTCTTAAATTGTTTCTGTAACTTGTTTTTTGATTCTTTCCCCCCCCCTTTTTTTTTTTGCTTTAATGTTAGTCTCCTCTACAATGCCGTCCATCTTTTGTACCAGGAAGCTGAGAATATTTGATGCTTTGTCACTTTGATCTACTGTCATATATTTAGATGATCCTACTTGTCATCCATGTAAGTAGTAAATAATTAAACTACATAAACTTTTTAGTGGCAAATTCTCAAATCTTTTGAATACAAATGCTATTTCCCATTGAAAGATTAAAAATAGGGATTTTTAGATATATATCATTATAATTATCGTGCTTTGGAACTTTGACACTACAATTCGTCTATTTAGATATATGATATTATGGAATGATAGCTCTCACAAAATCTAATGACATTTTTCAGATTTCTCTAAAATTGTAATGATATATTTTAGAATTATCTGAATTTGTAATGATATAGTTCGGAGTTCTTTAAATTTATAATGGCATGAATCCAAATATGTGAATTGTAATAATATTTCTTCAAAATCACAAAATTATAATGATATGGATCCAACTTTCACTAAAAATTAATAGCTCTGAGACAAAATTCACACAGGAGATGACGAAGAGAGTAATTTGTGTCGCATTAACTCACATCGCATGAGTAATTACAAGCTTAATTATTGCGTAGATTAACAAAAGGTGGGTTAATTAAGCGAGGGCACGATTAGTTTAGCTAGCTAGGGCCGAGCATGGAGGCGACGACGGCGTGCGCCACGATGGCCATGAGGCTGAACTGGTCGTTCTCTCTCGGAAGCGCCGCGTCGCCGCCGGCCATCCCATTGCACCCCGACGCCACGTACTGCGCCGCCCACAGCACCTCCCGCGCGCCGCGGTACCGTCTCGCGGCCACCGACTGCGCCGCCCACTGCAGCGCCGGCACGGCGCGGGCGTAGAGCTGCAGGCACGACCGCATCCCCTTCCTCCTCGCGTCGGCCGACGACTCCGTGCCGTCTCCCGCCAGCGCCAGCGCGGCCTCGATGCTGGCCTTGGTCGCCGTCGCGTTGGCCGCCGCCAACCTTGCCGCCAGCGCCGCCACCTCCGGCGCGCCGCGTGCCACGCGGCACCGCGACGACGGGTCACCGCAGAGCGCGGACTCGCAGATCTCCGGCGTCACGTAGTACCCGCCCAGGTCCGAGCACGCGTCGTCCAGCGCCGTCCTCCGCCCTCGTCCTCCTCCTCCGCCACCGCCTCCCGCGTCGACGCTGGCAACGCCCAAGAGGAGGACGACGAACAACAATGCAGTCACCGCGGCCATAATGGCGAGCGCCGTCCTCTTCCTCGTCTCCCCCCTCTCTCTCTCTCCTTCCTCTGTTTCTTGGCCGTCTTCTCCTCACGACAGTGGTGAGCTTGAAGAAGCTCACGTTCTCACTGTTTCTAGCTCGCCACAGTACGCCCCTTCATCACTGGACTTCAATGCCACCTACGCCATTAATGGCAGAGTGATGACATGAGCGAGACAGAGTACATCATCATTCATCAATGGATGGATCCATGGATGGATTCGAGCGAGCCAACCAACCAGCACCTCCCCGGCCGCACGCAGATTGATTGAGCTCACACGACGGCTGGCTTCACAAGTTGAATCCCAACTCAAAAATTTCCCCTTTTTCAATCCAACCATATCGGTTACCAAGGTTAACCTGAATTCTTCAGCAACTGTGTGTTTATAATATATATACTACTTCCTCGATCACATTTAAAAAGACTTTATTTTTAATAATTTGTAGGCATATTTAGGGTGTGTTTGGTTGAGCCGTAAATTCTAAAAAAAATTGTTGTGAGCCTATTTAGTTAGAATAGTTGCAAATTTATATTTTGGTAGTTCACGATGTTTAGTTACGTTATTAATGTGTAATTTTACACGTAAACCATTATAATCGTTAAATTTTGCAATGTTTATATTAAAAGTATATATTTTTAAATTACACTAAAATGATATATTTTACTAAAATCTCACTTTTTAAAATTTTACATGAACTGATATGTTTTAACAGTATGATAGGTAATATTCATTCAAAATTGAACTGAGAAGCTGTGAAATCTGGGTTATTCTAGCTTTCAAATTTGTATTACGAGAATCCGCAAATTCAAAAGCTGGGTGACTAAAAGAACTGTTTAATTCAGATTCCAGCTTCCGAGCTAGGAAGCTGGTTTAAAAATCTGAACCAAACAAACCCTCAATTGTCTCTTATTAGCTCTGATAATTCTAATTTGTATATGAGCTAATTGTGTAATCTCATATTTTTAAGAGCATCCACAATAGTTGTCTCAAATAAGTAGCTGATGTGGAGCTGAGAGAATAATAAAAACAATAATTTATCTCACCACTAGTACTTGGTCTCACACGTAATACACTCAGTTTCTTGGAATACGTGAAATCTCCTATCTATTCGCTCGTCAATAGCTATTTTCTTTTTCTCCATATTTTCTTTCAACGTAGAAAAGAGAGTGAATCTAGCTAGTGAAATAGACAACTATCGGAGACACCCTAATTAGATCTTAGTGATTGTGTACACATTAATTGAAAGAAAATAAGCTAAATTAATTGTGCACAGATGCATTGATGCATGCAATGCGTGGCGCCATTGATTAGCTCACCTAACTGCAACTGCCCAAAGTTAAAGAAGAAGGGAAGAAGCAGGAGTACAGAGGTAGCAGAGACAGAGCAGACGCCCACCAAGAAAGACAGCCATAATCATGGCGATGGGGTCATCGCTGCGTCGTGCCGTCGCCGTCCTTGTCGTCGCCGTCTCCGTCGCCGTGGAGGCGGCGCGCTCTGGCGGTAGCGGGGCGGTGGACACGGTGGCCGACTCGTGTAATGCCATCCGGGACTTCGTGGAGGTCGGGTTCTGCGAGGCGGCGCTGCGGTCGAGCCCCGGGGCGGCGAAGGCGGACCGCCACGGGCACCTGCTCATCGCGGCCGACCTGGCCGCGGCCCGCGGCACGTCGGCGCGGGACGCCGTGGCGGAGCTGGCGCGCGGCGAGCGCGACGCCGGCGCGAGGGACGGGCTCGAGGCGTGCGGCATCCTGTACGGGGCGTCTGTGCCGGCGCTCCAGTTCATGCGCGGCTACGCGGCCGAGCGGAGCTGGGAGGCGGCGCGGTCGCTGCTGTGGCTGTCAGGCCAGGCCGGCATGGGCTGCGCGGCGGCGCTCGGCTCGCCGCCAGCAGCGGCCGCGGCAAAGATGGACAAAGACAACGGCGATTTCAACCGGCTCACCACCATGGCCACCGCCCTGCTCAACAGCGTCACCAGCAGCTAGCTCACCTCACTGCATCACTGGCCACAGCTGACGTGGCACGACTCATCAGCAATGACGTGGCGCTGTCTTCTTATTTCTTTTTATTTCTTTTTTTTTTGCTAGAGATCTTGTGGGGCTTGTTTGATGTCATATGGCTGCTTGCTTGCAATGACATTAATTAATAATGAGTAAATCAGTAATTACTTGTTATGGTATTTAAAATCACTTCAAAATTTAAATTTTGAATTTTGAATTCCAAAATTTGAACAGAGTCTAAATCTATACAAACACCAGTTTATTTTATATATACTATATATTACCATCGACTCATCACTCATGCAATTACGTGATAGACATCACCGAGCATGCTGCTCATCAGCCTAGCTCTCGTCGGGCGCCGGCGCCGGCGCCGGCGCCGGTGGCGACCGCCATGACCTCCCGGCCGGCGGGCCCCGGCTGGCTTCGCCGGACGTCCTCAATCTGATGTAGATGAGTACGTGATCTGACGCGTGAAAACTCCGGCGGCGGCGGCGGCGGCCGAAACGGTGGATGGTCTAGTTACACTAATTAGCTCTGTCGCCGTCCGCCCGTACGTCGGCGGCGGCGGCGGCGGGGGAGTGCATACGTGGTATGCGGGCCGGGCCACGTGAACGCCCACGTGGTGGGGGAGGCGTGCCACGTAGTGCGTACGTGACTCTGGTCAGCTCAGCTGACGTGGACGCATGGCATCGACTGGTGTTCATGTCGAACAAAACATAGGAAGAGATATGAACAATAAAAACAATTATATATATTTTTTGCATTGGTGAGGTTAGATCCATCTCAATTTTGATGTTTGAGGACTTACTGAGGTGCTGGCTTGACAGTATTTTATCAACTTAATTTCAATTCTAAGATGAATTACTTTTTAAATTCTTAACATGTTGGTGGCATTTTATAATATAACCTCTAGATAGGACACTGAGAAGTGACAAATTTTGGGAAATTTCATGTTTGAATCAATGGCGGTTTCCTCGGGATTTGTTTTTCGGGTGTTCCTATTATATACTCTAAAATTTCATAACACCGTAAGCTCGATGCATAATATATTATTTTTTAAAAAATATAATATAAATATAGCATTTCTATTTCATAACATTATAAATCAACTGAAATCAACATTTAATTCAAAAAATTTGCAAATTACAACATAAAAAGTCTCACACAATTCAAGCAAAATATTTTCAATATAAATTCATTAGAAATAATATTAATCATATTTCCCTTACTTTACACTATTAAGTTAAAAACATTTACATTGGTCTCTATTACAGGCCGATCGAGAGCCTCGATGATGCAATCTAAATTGTAGACAAAAACAAGTAATATTATTTTTCATACGTAAATAAATAGTTCTAACAACATTATAATTTTGAATGAGTCATATAAACACCCAAAAAAGCAGTCAAACCACTCCCATGTAAAATTGTGAATGAAGGGGTTAGGAACTTGGGATTCTCTCATATTCAGATCCCCTCCTGCCATTCTTCAGATAACAACTATATATTGATGTGAACATATTATAAAATGAAACTATACATCTTATAAAATGAATTTTACATGACACTACTAACAATTAATATAATGCTGCATGAAAGTAAAGTACAAGGAGATATAATTTTTTCCTAAAATAATATTTTTAAAGAAAATTTCAAATCTGTATGGCGATTTTGAAAAATTGCAAAAGTAGGTACCAATCGCACATGAAGTACCGACTGGATGCCACGTCAGCTCTAGTCGACACTTCTGCAATTTTTCAAAATCGCAATACAAATTTGAAATTTTCTTTTAAAAATATTATTTAAAAAAATCCAAGGAGATATGTAGGAATAATCACTGTATTACTTGATTAAACAGACTATATATATATATATGTAGCTACAAGCTATATATAGATCTAAGCTAAGCTTGCTGCATCTCCAACAGATAGCAGAAACCGAGATATCATCAGTAATATAATTTATTGATGGTTTTGTTAACACTGATCTCTCCCCTTGCTGCCTTATCTTTAATGAAATAGTAATTATTATAGCTCTCCAAAAGTCACTTTGCCAACGATTTCGAACATTGGAATGATGCACATATATTAATGAATTGTTTGTGATGAAATCCCTGCAAAAGATGGACCAGCAAAATAAATTAGTGGATGAGATCGATAGATCATGTTGTTATTAATTGGATTTATTATGGACTCAAATGGAATAACTACTGATTTAATTAGGTGTGAAATAATTAACCTGATATTGCATGCAATATTAGTGTATCTGACGCAGCTGGTGGCTGCTGCTGCTCTTGCTTCTGCAGCCGCTGCTCGAGCCATGTCGACGATGGCTACCACCGCCGCCCGCCGCACGAGCCACGCTTTGAGCAGTGGCCGCCGCCGCCGGACGGTATAGTGTCGCCGGCGGCGGCAGAAGCACCGCCGGGTAGTGCGGGTAGGGCAGCATTGCTCCGAATGGCGCCATCGTCGGAGGTGGCACTGCAGCAAGAACCAGCCCTAGCGCCAACGGCATAGTCGGCGTAGGCGTTGTCGGTGGCAAGTACTGCGGGTACATCGCCGGCTGCGGGCCGGGCGCCATGCCGGAGCCGACGACGGACATGGTATTGACCTGGTCCTGCAGCGACTTCATGTACATGATTGTCTGGTCCAGCGTCGACGCCTGGTCCGTCTGAAATTGGTCGCGCGTGTCAGTGCAGTGATCACGTGACATTCAACTCAAGAATTTGCACAGCATGCACATGACAAAATCTTCAGTTAAGTCGTTTGTCCGCATCAATCCTAGCTAAATATCAATCATATGATCGTCATATCGGTGATATCATCATATCGATCAGTTGCAACTTGCAACTTGCAAGCAATGGCTAATCCATTCTTGCTACTGTTGTACTGTACCGATCGATCGAGCTAAATCAATTACGTTTTTATTTACTGACCTTGTCGCATCCGGGGACGAGCTGTTGCAGGGTCTTAAGCTTCTCCGTTATCTTCAACCTTCGCCTCTACATACAGCATATGCAACATTAACAGCTCGTACAAGATAAGTTGATGTAGCTCGATCATATCGTTTCTTGCACGAGATTGTTACTACTACTATACGTACGTACCTTTTCTGTAAGGTTGTGTACGCCTGCAGAGTGGAGATGCCTCGTCCTTGACCCTGCTCCTGCTCCTGCTCCTGCTCCTGCTGCTGATGGTAATGTCTTCTTCTCGCAAGAGTCGTCGATCGCGGTGTCCTGCATATGCATGTCAGATTCATATATAACAGTACTCATCAGGCCAAGAAAATCTATAGATTCAAAGAAGAAAACCGCTTGTCTTCTTCTTCTTTTCTTACAAGACATAATAAACATATTTTACATTTTCAACCTCCACAGACATACCCCATTATCAATGGGCAATAAACTAATATCAATCCATTTCCTTGTTGAACTAATAATCCATTATCAATGGATGATACTATACGCTGAAGTACTCATCTCAAACTGACATTGATAATACAATTTTTAACTGTTGGTAACGAGTGCTTTTACAATCCTCAAGAAGGTATCCGAATTTTCAGTGTTAATTTTATATTAGCAATATATGTTAGCTAGGCATTGGTACCATATATACCTGATACCAGTTTTGTCCCTCAAGGATATTGACAAATAAGATAACTGCACACCACATCTTTATACTCTATCTATGAAGTAGAGGCTAGCTAGCTAGAGTGCAGTGGTAGACAACAAGTTCATTATTCCATGTTCATTTATCAAGCCAGAGAGAGATAGGGCCCAAGCTAAGCCTGTCTCTATTTTAACATGGAGATTCAGTTCAGTAATTAGCTTGCATATGTTTATCCAATTAGAATCTAGCTTAGTTTATGTGTAAATTAGTGACGCAATTAATTAAAGTGCAGTGCATATATATATAATACCTTGATTAATTCCCTTAGCTCCCTCGCCCTGTCCTCCGTCGACGTCTTCTCTGGCAGGGCTTCTCGCCGGCCGTCATCAGCCTCCGGCCGCCGTAGCTGATGGCCGGCAAAGTTGTCGCCGCCGTCGTCACCGCTGACGATCACATAGAGCCACGCTGCCATCTCTTCCTCGGAAGGTGCAGCAGCAGCAGCAGCGTAGTACGAGTGATGATGATGATCAGGTGATGGTGGCGCCGGTGCTGGCGCCGGCGCTGGCGACAGGCGGAGGCAGGAAGACATCACCGGCGGCTGCTCCAAGCCAGCATCAGGTCGTCCTCCTCCTTGACACATCAACTCGAAGAGATTGTCACTACTGTACACATGAGTGAAAACGCATTAATTAATCTACACCTTGTCTCAGCGTACATGATGCATATATACGTAGCTAGGTAGATAGAGCCGGCTAATTAACGTATATGCTGCATGCATGCATGGCCGATGTATGGCTCCATGCAAAGTACATACGTTGAACATTTCATTATTCACACAATGAAATTCAATTCCTTGTCTAATTTGTGAATCCATTTCGGAATCTCACCGTAAATTACAAGCTTGTGACCACTTGATCAATTTAATTAGATGTTCAGATGCACAATTGCGCCCATGCACACACACATCTCACGTGCCTTACAGTAATTAATATATATATATATATATATATATATATATATATATATATATATGCTCGACTGAGAGTATGTAGTTAGGTATGTAGCTGACGACGTACGTCGTACCTGAAGTCGAAGTTATCATCGTCACGCAGCATCATGTCGTCGGAGAAGTTGTCAGCGGCGGCGGTGGCGGGCTCGCCGGAGTAGTCGGCGGCGGCGATGAACTGGCCTGCACCTGCTGGCCCTGCAGCTTCTTGGCGGCTCATGAATGTATATGTATATATGTCGGCGTAAGCACTGTACTTAGCTTGCTATGGCCTAACGAAGAAGAAGAAAACTTTCTTTTTTGCGACGTACGTGCAGCTAATTTGTTTCTCCTATGTATCCAAGTACGTATACTTCTACGATTGACGGTTCGTCCATCGATGATCTTTGCCTCTAGCAACCCCTCTCTCTATATATATATATTGCGAAGAGATGACAGAGATAGATGATCTAGAGAGAGACATACAGAGATGGTTGTGGTAGCCACGTGCCATTGGCCCTTGAAGCAAGCAAGCAGCCGCCTTCTTCTGTACCATTAGAGAGAGAGAGAGAGAGAGAGAGAGAGGTGACCTAGCTCTGTACATGTAGCCTGTAGCCTGTAGGTAGAAGCTAGTGCGTACGTAGTCGTTGAAAGGTCGACGCGATCGAGAGGAAGACGACGACGAGGAGTGCGCTCGTGGCCGTGCATATAGCTAGCTAGGGCACGCAGACATGGTGTACACCGCCTTACCTCCATGGCATTTTAGATTTATCTACACACAAATGTTATCCTACACCACGGGTGTATAATAGTTATTCTACCGAGAAATTTACTACTGAAAAAAAGTAGTCAATTGTTATTCTACTGAGAAAATCTACTACTGAAAGTAGTCGGTATAGAATAACTACTCTACACACGTGGGGTAGAATAGCGCTCCTCTGTATGTATATATATATCACATGTGTAGAATAGTTATTCTACTGAAAAATCTACTACTTAGAAAAAAATAGTACTTAATTGCTATTCCACTGAAAAAATCTACTACTAAAAGTAGTACTCCCGTGGTCAGTGTAGAATAGCATTCTACACATGTGATGTAGATCGAATAATGCTCCCGTATATATATATATATATACAAATGCTATCCTACACCATGGGTGTATAATAGCTATTCTACTGAGAAATCTAGTACTGAGAAAATAGTAGTACTCAATTGTTCTTCTACTGAGAAAATCTACTACTGAAAGTAGTCGGTGTAGAATAGCTATTCTACACACGTGGTGTAGAATAGCGCTCCCGTGTGTATATATATCTCTACTATTATAAAACAGCGACTTGCTCATCCGTCCGCACCGCGCGCAGCGCGCCTCCCTCCCCGCCTCGGCCCAATAAGCCTGCACGCCGCCTTGACCCATTACACACCTGCTCCTAGCTAAGAGGAAAGGAGGCCGGGAAGAGGACGGCGAACCCTCTCGGGTTCCTATGGTTTTGGCCGCCGCGGGCTAGCTCGACGGAGCCCCGCTCACCCTCGGGTGAGCGCGGTGCTCCAGCGAGCTAGCCGGTGGCGGCCGACCGCCGGTCGCCGTCGCAAGCCGCCGCCGCTGCGCGCGAGCTCCGCCGCGCCGCTCGCTCTCTCGGGCCGAAAGGGGGAAAAGAAACTAGGGTTAGGTTTTCAGCGCGACGCGTGGCTTTTATGTGAGTGAGATCCACGCTTGGCCGTCGGATCAGATCCGACGGCCAGGATTAAGTGGCGCAGATACGGCCCAGGCGGGGGGGGCACATTCACGGCCCAGGCCCAGGTTACGCGCGCGCGCGGCGAAAACCTGGCCTGGGCCTAGGTAGGCTTCAGCCTGGTGAATGTTTCTGTTGGGCCAAGTTTTGGGCCAAAATTTCCTTTTTTATTTTTCAGAATTAAAGAATTGTTTTTCTGTATTATTTATTCCTGGAAAATTAAGAAAAATGCCCAAAAATCAGATAATAAGTTTTATGCGGGGATAATTTTGTAAATTTCATCACATTCAGTAGTATTATTCTGAATTTTATGAGAATTTTAGAGCATTTTCTATGTTGTTTTCCGATTTTTATAATACCAACGTATTATTTAAATTGGAGAATAATTTTTTAAGTTATTAAATTCAAAATATTTTACTGATTTTTATGCTGATTAAACATGTACTATTTTGTTTAAGAATTCTGCAACCGAAGGTACACTCCCCATGTCCCTCTCTGTTTGTTTTATGCGGGGATAATTTTGTAAATTTCATCACATTCAGTAGTATTATTCTGAATTTTATGAGAATTTTAGAGCATTTTCTATGTTGTTTTCCGATTTTTATAAGACCAACATCTTATTTAAATTGGAGAATAATTTTTTAAGTTATTAAATTCAGAATATTTTACTGATTTTTATGCTGATTAAATATGTACTATTTTGTTTAAGAATTCCGCAACCGAAGGTACACTCCCCATGTCCCTCTCTGTTTTATGCAACTAAAGAACCTATGCCATGTTTTAGATTTAAGCTTTACCCTGCTAGACGGTGCTCTCTCATGGACAATTATATGTAGCTCTGTCACGTGCAACTTCTCGTAGCAATATCAAAATACTCGCCGCTTCGGAAACAAATAGGGGTATCAATTCAACAAGCACACTAACGAAGAATATCATCTACAAGAAAGTGCTCACTGGGTAGATAAAAGAATATGTACTCATTGTATAATATATTGTACAATTTCATACCAGATCTGTGATTATAAATATGCGATGACACTTTATATAGAAATGATATCTCTATATATTGTTTTGAACAATAATATATTACTTGTTTCTTATCATCGCAATATTACTAAATAAATGTGTTCGGCAAATATATCATGTTCTAAACATATTGCCGTTAAATTATGCATCCGTTGCAACGTATGTGCCTCTCACTAGTATATATGTATATGATGGTTTACGGTTTAAGGTAATACCGTTGCGGCCGGCCATCGCATCACATGTGCGTACCTACGTACAGCTACCGATGATCTATCCGTATAGTACTCGTATGTATACCAGCAGCTACTATTAATTAATTAATAGCCGCCAATAAAATCCATACATCATCCATCTATCTCATCTCATCTGGATATATACATGCATGCAATATAATGCAACAAGCATCTAAGCTACCACTGTATGCATTCTTGGTTCTAGATTCTTCTATTTCGGAGTTTACGTCAACATCAACTTGGGTCAAGTGCAATGAACAACCAACAGATGCTGATCATTTATATATATACATACATGATGTATACCAGGTGCCATGCATACACGTATAATATACATGACGATAGATGTATACTAGCTCTTGTGGTTTGCTGTCTAATACATGCTACATACGTGTACAACATGACAAGGTGTACTCTCTATGTACTATTTCCTCGATTTTTTCCCGAATTAATATTTTTTAAAAGAAAATTTCAAATCAGTAAGGTGATTTCAAAGAATTGCAAAATTGGTACCAGTCGGTACTTGAAGTGCCGACTGGATCTGACGTGGCACCCATCGGCACTTGAAGTGCCGACTAGAGCTGACGTGGCATCCAGTCGGCACTTCAAGTGCCGACCGATATCTACTTCTGTTATTTTTCAAAATCGCCGTGTAATTAAATTTTAAATTTTCTTTAAAAAAATATTACTTTAAAAAGAATCATATTTCTTCCATGCATCTGGTTAATAATATTTGATATATGTTCGGCTACCTCTTTGCATGATTTTTATTAATTAAGCATATTAATCGTAGATTTATATTTAAGATATGGCTAGCTAGCTAGTCAAGCTAGGACGATGGATCGGAGTCTACTTTAACGGGTTGTAATATAATAATAATGGATCTTATAATATTTAAGGTATGGCTAGCCAGTCAAGCTAGGACGATGGATCGGAGTCTATTTTAATGGGTTGTAATATAATAATAATGGATCTAATAATATTTAAGATATGGCTAGCCAGTCGAGCTAGGACGATGGATCATAGTCTATTTTAACGGGTTGTAATATAATAATAATGGATCTATCGACAAATTTTTTATCTCATCTACGTTGTTAGTTCATAACTGTTACTCGTTACAGAGATAATTTTTTTTATCTCAAACGGTTAGTAAATAATTAACACCCAGCTTAATTAACTATTAGTAAGTTTTTTTTAAAAAAAAACTGTTTCACATACCCTCAATCGTATGTATGTATATATACATATATACACACATGTATAATATATTTTACAACAGTTCAACAACTACATAATGACCATTATAACAACTACATAACAACTATTAGTTCGTAATTAAGCTAATATAATAAGGTTGATTTTAAAAAATATACGACGTATATATATATATATATGTCTTATATTTTTTATTTTTCAAGAAAGTTATGCTGGTCACTTCGATCACTGGTGAACAACTTCAGTCACTAGCTAGTAATTATTTTCTAATTAATTAATAATTAATTAATCAATCATCGATCTTCTTCCAACTCTTTCGATCGACCGATCTGCCGCCGATCGACGCCGGCCGCCCGCTGCTGTTCTTAGTTGAGCCTGCATGCAGCTGCCGGATAGATCATCGGAGGCGCCGCCGCAGCTACCACCATCATCACCGCAGCAGGACGATGAACGCCCAACGGCAGCACGGCGGGCGGCGCAGCAGGAAACGGGACGACCATCGTCGGAGGAGCAGACCACGGGAGAACCATCGTCGTCCCTGCCGGAGGAGCACCGCCGCATCCTACGGGCATCGCCGCCTGAACCTGCTGCTGAAGCGACTTCATGTACTGGATGGTTTGATCCAGCGTCGAGGCTTGGTTGCACTGGAACATTAATTATATCAGTTAATACTTGTGACAAACCCCAAGATTTATCTAAGATTTTCTAAAGAAATCAAACCAATTCATATATTTGAAGGAGAGCTAGCTAGCTAGCCCTGGAAGCTAGAGCTAATAATTAACCTAGAATTAAACTGAGATCGATCTTACCTTCTGGCAACCAGGAACGAGCTGTTGCAGGGTCTTCAACTTCTGGTTTATCTTGCACCTTCGCCTCTACACGTAAGCAATTAAGAGTAGTGTAATCATGCAGGTAGGTGAAAATTAATCAATAGATCAACAAAATTAAGCATGCATTTATAGATGCATGCATGTATACCTTTTCTGTCAGACTGTGTGTTTCTGAGTATTGAGACGATCTCCTTGCTCGGGATGTCATCTTCTTCCTCTCGCTGTTGGACTCGCTTCTGGTTCCCTGTCATGCAAAGTAAAAGGAGATTATTGATTGGTCAGAAATTTCTTTACTTAAATTATATTGCAACATAGACAGGATTCAATCAAGTTTTGCTTAGTTAATGGCCACAGCATGCAGCATGCGATGAGCTGAGTTAATTTGTTGTTGATTAATTTGCTTCTAGTTCTAGCTAGCTAAATTAAAGGAGTGTTTCGATCATGTGAAGTAGTCATGAACTTGTGCTTAATTAATTCTCTAGTGGCGACGAGATATATATCATCGAATAATCAACCAATCGACATGAACATGGGAATGAACGGAGTATGTATGTACCGTGCAGGCGTGTGTCCCTTCCCGCAGATCATCTGTAGGAAGCTTCTGTTTTCCAGCGGCCGGCGGCCACCGCTCCAGCTCAACGAAGTCGTCGTCCTTTACTGGCACCTCGCCGACATTACTGCCTCCTCCGGCCGTCGGCGGAGCTCCGGCGGCGAAGTACTCCTCCTTCTCCTCGCCTCGGACTCGGACTACTTGGTGCAGACACGCAGCAGCTGCCATAATCTCGTCCTCGGACGACGGCGGCTCAGGCGGAGGCAGCTTCATCTCCGTGGTCGTCAACGACGGGAGGCAGCTGCTGTAAGCCGCCGCCGCTGGAGGCGGATAAGCCTCCGTGGCGCCGCCGTTGTGATGATCTTGATCCAGTCGTCGTCCTCCTTTCCAAACCAAATCGTAGAGATCACCACCACTGTTCCTGCTGCTGCAAATCGAAGCATATATACGCAGATCAATCTAGCTAGCTAGATATATACGTGAGATCGATGAACAAACCAAACAATTAATATATACATAATTGATCGTCTGCAGCTAGATAGCTAGCTACACAGCTCACGTACTCCGAGTAGCCATCGAACATGTCGAGTGCATAGCTTTCGGCCATCTCCATAGTGTTATTCAGATCGCTAGGGTTTACTTCTACTCCTGTATTAATTAGCTCTAGCTAGCAAGATATATACTGATGCTAGCTTAACCTTACTAAGGTCTCTCGATCGATCGTCGATAAATTAAAGAGAGAAGATCGAACACTTAAGCTGGTTCATCGATGTACAGATAATGTTCATCTTGCTCCCCCTATATAGGGCAGCGATCGAGTACTACACATGTACACTACACACACGTATGTTATAAAGATCTGAGCCATATATCGTACGACGGTGTCATTTGGACATATATAGCTAGAGATGAGATGACGGTTAGATTCATCGACAATGCATGCATGTATTGTATGCATGCGCGCGTGAGATCGACTGAGGATGCATATCAGGATTCAGGCCTAGCTATAGATAGATAGATAGATAGATAGATAGATAGATAGCTTGGATTGCAAAACTTCATTTTGCAGGTTGAATTTTCCACGGCTACATACGATCAAGACGATCGACGACGACGAATTAATTGAAGCGGCTATGTCCTACACTCCTACATAGAACAAACAAAATATCGAGCGTGCCACAGCACATGGGTACCATGCGCGCATTTGATTTTAATTGGGTATAGTATATGCTTCATTTAATTGTGAATTAAATGATCTCAAATTATTATTAGGTAAACTTGATTTTGACTAATAATTAAGTTCAAAACATATAAGTTTCTTATGTGTATTCATATTTAAAATCACCACTTCGTATTTTATTAACTTTAATTCATAGTTATTATTGATATATATATATATATTAATGATCATAGTTCAATTTATTATATCATGTTTTACGCCTTATATTTTCAGATCGACACAAGAGATATATACATACTTTGCTTGGAGCTGATAATTAATTAGTGGGCAGCAATACTAATTAATTATTAGGCATGTACACTTATAAATATAAATATGTGTGGATAGCATGCAGCTGGTAGCTAGTTTAATTAGCTATGGTAGTAGGCGCGGCTTAACTGATCATTTGGCCCTTGTACGTGGACCCGAAATTCATACTGAAACAGAAGTGGAACACTTAAAGCTAATTAGACTCTGCTCCACAACTTTAGTTCATTTTTCTGAAGTGTTCTTAGTGAGATTAACTCATCAAGAAAAAATGTTTAGCTTAACTCCATACAGTAATTACTACGATAACTATGACTATGATCAGGTGTAAGGATGAGACTGGATACCTATATATGCTAGCTGAGAGTGAGACCCCCCGGCTGGAATTTGTACATACTGCATATACCTAACTGCAGTTCTGTCGGCAAACTTTTGATTGCTAGATTAATTGGATATATATATATATATATATATATATATATATATATATACCTCCAATTAATCCAAACAAAACGCAGAGAAGGCCGGCACCGGCGGCCGGAACAAATAGCATGCATGCTGCAGGGAATTTTTTAAAAATAATATATTTTTTAAATAAATAAACAAATTTATATGTCCGTTTGAAAAATTTGCAAAAATAGCATGTGGTCGGCACTTAAAGTGTCGACGGGATGCCACATCAGCTCCAGTCGGTACTTCAAGTGCCGACTGGTGCTGACGTGGTAGAATTTGATAGGGGGCAGCATCCAGTCGGTACTTGAAGTGCCGGCTGGTGCTGACATGGCATCAGTCAGCACTTCAAGTGTCGACCTCACGTTACTTTTACAAATTTTTCAAACGGACATACAGATTTGATTTTTTTAAAAAAAATATTATTTTTTAAAAAAATTCTGCTGCCTGCCGGTTCCCAGGAGTTTAATTTGTAGTAAATAATTTCGCAGAATTGTTTCTCTCACATCATGTCATTGACAAAAAAACTATGCAATTAGCATCAGATAAATGCAATTGTATGCATGATCCAATAATCCCAGCTAAGGTAGAGAGAACGGACTGATATGTCACAATGGTCCGGGCATCTTCGGTTCTCCTGCATCAAGAACACTAATCCATACAATACTAATTTGTACAATACTAATTTGTACAATACTAATTTGATACAATTCTACGCACGTCGCATATTACACCAAAAACACATGTAATATAAATTAAATACGCTAACATAGAAATTTGAGTCTAGATTATTTCCAACGGCGGCATGTTTTATAGTCTATTAATAAACTACCACCGTACTAAAAAGGACACATAAACATTCAACGAAAAACTTAATTAGGAATAGGAATAACGACGTTGGTTATATTATTTAGCTAGCATATATGTGCATCATATATACATTCAGTTCATCAGAAAGTGGAAAATAAAGCACCGTGGAGGGGAGCAAATTTGAAGATAATTGAAAGATCGAAGCTATTATATATACACATCATGCATTCATACAGGACACACCACATTTGGTTAAAATGCAATGCAAATTAATGATATGATCTTTGGGAATTCTTCGAAGCTAGTAGCTAGCTAGCTAGTGCGTATTATCCAAGTTGTGAATTCAAGAGCTAGCTAGCTAGATCAACTCTTGTCTGCCTCATCATATCCTTCTTCTCTCAACGCGACATATTATATGGCATGATCTGGTTTAATTTCCCTAGCTAGCGGATCTACTTGTGGTGGTAATTAATCAAGTAATCCAAATCTCATCAAATTGAAGATATATATATCACCATGCATGCATGCAAATATATTGGAATAATAATGCACTATACACAGCTAGCTAGCTGGCTGCATATATACATATATACAATCAATCTTGACTGAATCACTGAAAGAGGTTCACAAAACACCTGCAAGCTGCATCATATCCAGTGTGTGTGTGGTATGTCGTCGAGTCGTCGTCGATGACAACGGCCGCGACGATGATATGATCTTCAAGCTGCTAGCTAGCTAGCCTCGATCGCACTTCTTCTCTTCTTCAACCGTGCATGCCCTCCCTCCTCCTCCTCGCTCTCTCTCTCTCTCTCTCTCTCTCTCTCTCTCTCCCTCTCTGAACTGGGCAACTAGCTGGATGTATGTATGCGTGCATCCATCCACCAAGTCCGGCCACCACCATCCATGCAGTGCAGCATATATAGTTCCAACTGACGAAGCAATGCGGATTAGTTGTCACCGTCTTTGCTTGCATGCAGATATATATGAACACATGCCAAGCATGCAGCATGCATTGCAATATGCATGGTACATCTGTACTTGGATGGATGGATGGATAGACATGTGTACGCGCGCGATCGAGGTGGCACAATGATATGTCAATTAGATCGGGCTAAATATAATTCAAGTGATGCGTCGATTGTCTGCATGTAACGTGTCTGCTGCTGCTGCTGCGGGCGCATATGATGCTAGCTAGCTCACCGCCGGGAGGCCTGCAGCAGAAATGGCCATCTGGTGATCCGGTGGCTGCGAGTGCATGCATGCCGGCCTCCTTTCTTCACCCCAGCGGCCACACAGGTGGCACACATGCTGGTAAGGTATAGTAGCTAGGGCTGCATGCGTAAGCACAACGCAGGACTGCTGATGTTGGCATGCCGCTGGTATATATGAACTCACAAATTTTAAGAATCACATAAATTCATGCGGTCCGATGTTTTGTGTTGTCAAGGAGACAAGGACGACGACGCTTGATCAAGATGAAAATACCATGATATCAAATTAGCTAGTGCAACCCATGCATGCAGACACTACTGAAAACAACGGAGAGTGTCCGATGCTTGCCAAGTGTGTATCGACAAAGAATTCAGTTCATCGAGTGTCCGATGCTTTGCCAAGTGTATATTTTCAGGCACTCGACAAAGAATTCAGTTCATCGAGTGTCAGATAAAAACACTTAGTAAACATTTAACATTCGTTGAACGACATCCTTATCAAGTACCTAGGCAAAAACATTCAGCAAAACCCTTAACGCTAGGCGAAAACAAAAAAAATGTTACGGCCAGGATTCTTGACCGTGTGTAGATATGACGGGGAAGATAGCTTTGCTGAGTGTTACAGTTAGGCACTCGACAAATCCTAGTCTTTACCGCGCCACTCTGTCGACTTCGGGATGGGTCATATGCTTCCATGCCACGCCGTTACGCCGCCACTGCACCCGCCTTACCAAATTTCGATACTCGGCAGACAATAAAAAACACTCGGTAAACCCTCGGCTTCACCGAACGATCGTGCCACTTGATAAATCACCCGTTTCCGTAGTGAGATCGAGCTATAGTCCCCGGAATTTTCGTTCCGGCTAGCGGCGATTGGAACATAAACAAGGAGAGATCGATGGCAGCCACCGGTTGTATCCTCGTAGCTCTAGGTATCGCCGTGTAACAATTGTACCCTGCTGCTAATAAAGTCTCATTATTATTACAAGATTAGTTTTTTAGGGAAGAATAAAGAAGCCACTAGCTACTATACATTCCATAAATGTCGATCTGATCGAGTCTAAAAATTAGCATGTTAAATTAATTAGAGAATAATATAAGTATAATATAAGATTATTTTTCCTCTTTCCGTACAAATTTCTTGAAACATTTTAAAATTTTAGTCACAACTAACATCTAGGTACCATATCATGACATCAGGATTGTTAGACTTCATATGGTTTTTTAAAATTAGAAAACCAACAAGGTGCATGTTGTCGATCGAGTGTCGTTACCAAGATGTCTACAAACTTCTTTTAATTTAGCATGTAAGGCCTAAAATGGACTCAAAAATCTGAATATGATTTTTCTGGACAAGTTAGTTCATTATTTCACGCACTTGCGGTTAAATTGATATGTTTTATTTTAAATCATAGAAATTTAATTAATTAATTAAAAAATAGCAGACTTACATATAATATTACTAAATTTTTGCATGGGATAAGATACGATGTATTTTGATTGCAGAAAAAAATCAAGTTCAAATAAAGATTTAATTGTTGATATGCTTTCAAACCTAACACATTCCATCTTGAAACTCTAATTCATCTGTGGAGAATTGTCTATTTCTAACCATCACACGGGATAACTTTCTTGAAATATTTTTATTTTTTTATTACAATATCTATGTATCATATCATAACACCATGACAAGTACCGTGTTTTCTAGACCTCAAATATTTTTTCTAGAATTAAAAAACCATTAAGCTTCATGTTGTCGATCGAGCGTCGCAACCTAGATGTTTCAAAATATATTTACATTTAGTGGATAAGGACTAAAAATAGACTCAAAACATAAATATGATTTTTCTACAAATTTTGGTTAATTATTTCATGCACTAATAGTTCAAATTTGACCAAATTTAATTTAAATACTAGAAACACACTTAATGAATTAAAAATATCAATCTGACCCATAAAATACAAATTTTTACATGAAATAATATATATTGTATTTAGAGTGTAGAAAAATTTTCAAGTTCAAACCAAGTTGAAAATATCACATGAGCTCCAAACATGTTTTCACATAAAAGATAAGTTCCCTAGGTTTGTTGAGTGTCTGTTAATGTTACTGTTGATGCCAAGATTTGGTAAATCTTAGAACCCACCAGAGATGTCGTACGGTCAAAAAAAGTCAAAGAGGTCTAGTCAAAGATGGTCAAAGAAGTCCGTCCATGACGTGTAACATGACCGGATATGAAGAAGCCGGTGGAGATAAAACTGAGAAGAAGATAAAGATTATCCGGAATCGGTTATGATAGATTTCTTGAACGGCAAGTCTCTAGACTATAAATATATATTCCTTAGTTAGGTTAAAACAACAACAAACCCTACAAACAACTCTTCGGCGTATTGCCACCCTTGGCTTCCCAAGGTTAATTTCGGCGGGATTCAGCACTCAGAGCTTGGCTACATCATTTTGATCTCCGGTGAAGAGGTGAGTCCCTCCACCCCGACGATCATATCGACTAGGTCGGTGTTCTCACGACTACATCAATTTGATCTCTTGAGGCATCGGCTGAAACAGTACGATTGCCGATTTATCTCGGTATATTGGCTAGGTCTAAGCCTGCATTAGTTTGATCTCTTAGATTGATGTGATTTAGGTGTGGTAGTCTGAGGATTCATCGGTTAGGTCCGACATCTCTTTCTATTATATCTTATTCATGTTGTATACCGCTCATCTAAATAAAGTGTGCCTGATACTTTGAAGTATTGTTAAGTTCATTGTGACTAGCTACTGTCTTGGTTAGGTCTAATCTTATTATTATGATGATTTTGATGATGCAGACATATTATATAGCGTGTTTTATTTATTTCTGTCGGAGTACAAGTCGATTGGTTATCTTCAATTCAATGTTATATTCTATCTATCATCAGGAAAGGCTCATCGACCCATATACATGAATTATCCATCTCATCGGCCAATGGCGCGTTTGCCCCAGTCGCTCTGTCTTGGTCATCGGCCTTATGGCCGATTGGCATTATTCGCTCACGATTGTTTTATCCTCACCGCAGTCATCGGCTTGGTAGCCGATCAGCTATGTTACTAATGTCATTTTCTTTGTTTCCTTATTAGTTGCATGGTCAAACTAATTGACACACTTTAAACCCTTTTTCTAAGATTATAGGACCTGCACTAGAGCTAAGTAGATCTCCCAAGCCACGGGTGTGTCAAAGTGTGACCAAAAAATACACCAACAATTACTCAACAAATATTTTTTTGTCACACGCCGTCAAGATCAAACTCTATTTACATCGCTTTTTTTTTGGGTTTTTTGCCAAGTTCCATAAGGTTTGCCGAGTGCATTCTTTTGTAGATACACTTGGCAAAGAACCTTAATCACCGAGTGTAGTTGTTTGTCGATTGTTTTTTTGCTACACTTGATAAATATATGTCTTTTCCAAGTGCCTAAGGTAATACACTCGATAAACCCTCAGGCAGCAAACTTACAAATGTTTCCGGTAGTGCTCCCATACGATCTTTAATTTTCTTTCCAATGAATATAATTAAGCACTTAGTTAAACATGGGTCAATGAAGTTATCATATATGTACAAGGAAGTCCAACGATGAACAGATCAAGCTAGGAAGCTCATGGTCACACCAGTTACTTCTAAATTAATCTTCATTTTTAAATAGATTAGATTTCTCTCTAGAATATTAAACTTAGCTTACTTGTACCAGCTCAAGCCCACGAGCAACAAGTCCGAGAAGAAATCCCTCAGCTCCAGTCCAAGAGCAACAAGTCCAAGAAGAAATCATGTGTTTCTACACAGATGCAAATTGACGCCTACCACTAAATATTGACACACACATTTTTTTTTAAAAAAATAGGCAGGCTAAAGAACACTAGCATGAAAATATAAACACACTATTAAAAAGCCTCATCCCTTTTCTTTAGTCTCCAATCTCAACCATTCTACAGTTCTCTCCCTTGCTCTCTCTATTTGATATTTACCATTTTCATCTCAAGCCCTATATATATCGGCGGTGGCTAGATCACTATGAGATATACTCAACGGCGATTGATGTCACCCCGTGCTCCACCCGACCACGAGATCCTCAGTATTAAGCTACAAGCACGTCAATGGCTCTAGACACCCCCTTTGTGAACCGTGTCCTGGCAATCAATTGTTGCCAAGAAGAGCCTGAGCCCCATATGATACGAGGAGTCCAGCTTCCTCGTCGACGATGTCGCCGAGGAGCTCATCATGTCTATGCTCAACGAGCACAGGTACTTCAGCAATGACCTCCTAGAGAGGGCCAAGGTGTCCCTCGCGAGGCCATGGAAACCAACGACCTCTCGCTCGACACTGCCTGGTACCAACTCCAGCCCAAGAGTAACAAGTCCAAGAAGAAATCCCTCAGCTCAAGCCCAAGAGCAACAAGTCCGAGAAGAAATCCCGTGATTTTGCTCAGATACAAATTTATGTGCTACTTGAGTTTTTTTAATTAGCAATCATGATATCCATGCAGTAAATAATCATCCAAATGACAATTATTTGAATATTCACACCCGACCAAGATCTACTCATCGGAATGACGACAAATACGATGGAAAGAGACCCTCGACGACCACCTTAGATATGATCATCACCTCATTTAAAATGAAATAAACTAAACAAAGATGTATAAACAAAGTTGTATATAACATATCTAAAATGAAAAAAATCAACATTTTGTGACATGTGAACATCTATACCTGTCACTAATGATAGTTCATTACTAGTGTGATTAGAGTGACGGATGTGATGCTCATCACTAATGACTTTTATGATCCATCACTAATAGCCTACTTTTTGGTAGTGCTACGGTTTGTCGAGTGCATTCTTCTGTAGATGCACTTGGCAAAGAACCCTAGTCACCGAGTGTCGTTGTTTCAATTGTATTTTTCTACACTCGGTAAACACGTATCAGGTATAGATATGGGTATTGACTACCCATACCCATTTCACCCGTTTACCCAAATATCTATGAATATATAAATAAAAACCCTAAACCCCATCCTTTGTCTCCCTCTCACCCTATCCTTCCCACCCAACGCAAGCCCCTAAGGGCCAAGTCCTAGCCGCCTCCCTCACTAGAGACCGGAGTCCCTCTATCTCCCTCCCAAGTCCCTCACCCGTCGCAAGCCCCCAAGTGCTTCCTAGTGGCGCTAGTGCCTTGTACGGCTGTGCATCCGTGCCCCGCCTCTCCCTTTTGGCTTCCCTGGCAAGTGGCGGCCTCTCTCTCTATAGCCTCACCGTGGCTCGCCCTATCGTGGCGCCCCTCTCCCTTCCGGCTTGCATGGTGGCCCACTTCCTTATGGCGCCAGTGTCCTCTCCATTCCCTGTCCTAGCAGCGACATGGCCTACCCCTCTCCTTGCGTGGATTGTGGCCTCACCGCGGCTAGCCCCCGCCACAGTCGGACTCAACACAGATGACTCGCCCTCACATTTTTCTACCCCACCGCGGCAGGTCCACGCCGAGCAACCCGTGAAAAGTTTTTTGAATAAGACGAATGATCAAACGTTAAGATAAAAATCAATTGTGTCATTTAAAAGTGAACGTAGGGAGTACATCATACAAATCAAAGCTTTTCCTCGGTGATTTTGGACCTAACCTCGTCAGTTAATGCATGCTCATTGGGGCTGTAGTTAAGTTACTGTAATACCGTTTATAACTCAACCTTATAATGAGTTGCCTTGTAATAATTTAGTGAAATAAACTAATATATATCACTGTATTTGTATAGTAAAAAGACTTTTTTTTTAAATAAAATGTTTGGATATGAAGTAGATATACATGATTTGGGTATAGTAAGACAGTGAATAGTTTTTAATAAAGTGTAAAGAGTATTTTTAGTTTTTTCTAATGCTGAAAAATAAGCTTGTTAAATTATTATAAATTAAAGCTGACAAAATAAACAAATTGACTCGGTCTCAATCTCTCTCCTTTTCTACTCTTCTCTCTCTAGAAAAAGAAAAGAAGAAAGTCAGAAGTAAGAGGTAGACGAAGCACCAGGCCAAGCAGTCCGAGTCACGGGGTCAAATAGGGTGGGCCCCACCATTTTCCGATGGGCCCACAAGACAGCCTACGAAAAAAATACTAAACATGAACTAATCATAAAAATAATTGTACAATCGGAGGATTATTCGCGAGATGGATTTATTAAGCCCGATTAATCTATAATTGATAAGTGTTTATTGTAGCATCGTATTGTTAAATCATGGTGTAATTAGACTCATTAGATTCGTTTCGCGAATAATCTACTGATTATAAATGAGTTTTATAAATAGTCTACGTTTAATACTCTAAAATATTGTCTAAATATTTCGATATGACCTAGACTAAATGAAACATAAAACACATCATTTTGACTAATACATATTTTTGTTACTTTAGACATCGTTTATTTTTATTTTTTTACTTCTCTCCCGTGCGTAATCAAACTCCGGTGTTAAGTTGTAGCTATTTAATATGATAGAAGAATAAAAATACTCTCTAATTAATGGTATCTGAAAATCCATAACAAGACAATAAACAAGACAATAAATAAATTCAGCTACTCATAAATATTATGAAACTAGTCCATAACAAGGCAATAATTTCAGTCGATTACCCATATAGAATAAAAAAATATTTTCTCTTCTCCGTATCTTCTTTCACATATATATACTCTCGCTTGTTTTATTTGCTAGTTGGTCCCATCTGTTTGGTTCAGCTAGCTATTAACATTATGTAAATTTTAAGACTAGTTATTTTTAATTCGTCCCTACACGAACCAACTTAACACAATGTACAATTGAATAAGTACAGTTTAGCGTATAACCGACAAACAAATTGTATAACCGTGGCAGATACGGGGACGTCCAAAATTTTGATAAAGTTTGTTTACAACATAAAAAATTAAAAATAATTCGACAAAGTGAACACGAGTAGAGTAGCAGAGACGTCGGGGCGAGCGTTCACACGCAGTTTTGGCCGTCCAGGGGCAGAACCGTAAAAAGGGACAGCATCTCGCCTCGTTGACCGCTGTCCTTGACACTGTTGACCCCACGGGGAACAGTATCATCCGTCCATCCAGGCATCCAACGGCTCTGATTCCTCCCGCTCCCGACACGGCCAGGTGCCTTTTTTCGCGCAGCCCCCTCAGATTCCTCCAAATTTCCGGTTATATACCTCCGAGCTCCGACCCGACCTCCAAAGCTTCGGTTTTTTTTCTTCTCTCTCCGCTCCGGCCGCTTCCTCCTGCCTGCTTCGTCTACTCAGCTCTCAGCTCCGCCTCCGATCCCCTCCGCCAGCGGCCAGCCGGGGGACGACGCGTCGGAGGAGGATAAGCCCCTCGCCGGAGTCTGTCGCGCAGGTGAGCGAGGAGAGTTTTTTTTCTCTCTCTCTCTTTTCTTTTCTTTTGCTTCTCTTATCCGGCGCCGAATTGGGTGAGTTCTTGGTGGCGGCGAGCGGAATCTTGGTTGCCATGGAGGGGGGGTACCTTTGATTATGGCGAGGATGAGTCTGTCCGTGAGGAGATAGATCGTTCCTTGGTGGCGGCGAGCGGCCGCCGGAGTCCTGCCTTCGGTCTGGTCGCCGGCTGGAGCTTTTGGGTCCAGGATTTGAGGCGCGATTGCTCGACGAGCTGTTAATTGGTCGCAGGGATTTCATGGAGATCTGTGTAATTTGTCTTCTTCTTTTCTTCTTCTCCTGTGTGGTGTTCAGATCTGAGAGCTGCAAGAAGCGGAGGGTTTTCTTCTTCGTCGTGGTCTGGGCGGACGGCCATGGAGGAGGAGGTGGAGGCGGCGAACAGGGCGGCGGTGGAGAGTTGCCACAGGGTGCTGGCCTTGCTCTCGCAGCAGCAGGACCCTGCTCTGCTCAGGAGCATAGCTTCAGAGACCGGAGAAGTCTGTGCAAAGTTCAGGAAGGTGGTCTCCCTCCTCAGCAATGGCGGCGGCGGCGGCGGTGGCAGCGGCGGCGGGCATGCCAGAGGAAGGATGTCCGGGAGAAGCAAGCCTGCGGCGCTGTTGAGGCAGAAGGGCATTTTGGAGAGTAGCAGCAGTGCACCGCTGGGGATGATGCCCAGCACGGCCACTCCATCTACTAGCTCTGCGCATTTGCGCAACCGGATTGGTTTGGCGCCGGATTCACGAGGGCTGGATTTGATCAGCTCGAGCGGCAAGGGTGTTCATCAGTTCGAACCTCCGAAGCTGGTGCAGCCGCTGTCAGTGCAGTTCCAGTTTGGTGCTACTGCACATAGGTACCCATTCCAGCAGCATCAGCACAAGTTGCAGGCTGAGATGTTCAAGAGGAGCAACAGCGGGATCAGCCTCAAGTTCGATAGCCCCAGCGGCGCCGCCGGGACGATGTCGTCGGCGTTCATGTCATCCCTTAGTATGGATGGCAGTGTGGCTAGCTTGGATGGGAAGCCGCCGTTCCATTTGATTGGCGGCCCAGTGGCGAGCGACCCGGTGAACGCTCACCACGGACCCAAGCGGCGATGCACCGGGAGAGGGGAGGATGGCAGTGGCAAGTGTGCCACAACCGGCAGGTGCCATTGCTCAAAGAGGAGGTAAACTTGTGTTCTTGTGGTTCCTGTCCCTGCCAGGCTTCTCATTTGTCAGGATGAGTACTGCATCCTCACCTTGTTCATGCTGTTATTCTGCAGGAAGTTGAGAATTAAGAGGTCAATTAAAGTGCCCGCCATTAGCAACAAAATTGCAGATATACCTCCAGATGAATACTCATGGCGGAAGTATGGGCAGAAGCCAATTAAGGGTTCCCCCCATCCAAGGTATGAACTAAACTACTGTGTTCTTAGCAAACAGTGAATCCTTGGTTAATTAATGTCAGTGGTCAACTAACACTATATGTATATGTATATCCTTTTTTAGTCATGATGTGGTATTCCCTATGTTGTACCTTGAAAGATGCCACATCTGCATCAGACACCCTCACACTCATTGTGCTCCTTCACCTGTGGAATATTTGTTTGTGGATCCTCCATTCCATAAAAACTCCACCTTTTTCCTAATTTCCAAGTGGTTTCTATAACCAAGATGTGTTGATGCCTTAGTTGCTAGCACAATTAATTATAACAAACTTAGTGGATCATGCCAGTCTCTTGCTCGCTGTACTACTCTGGAAAACAAACTATCAATCATGGGGACCTAAAGTAGGTAAATTGTTAATGCAACATGGATTTGGTCACCATGCTTGTCTATCCACATCCTAATCTTGATTGCTCTCATTCCCACCTCATCTCAAACTTTAAAGACTGCACACTTAATGATGCGCAAATTTAGCTATGCCATGATAGCATGCACATGCTGTTGATTGTTTCTCTTTCAACACATTTTCTTTGTCTACACAGAAGATTAGCTGTGCTGATCACATGAACCCATTGCAGGGGCTACTACAAATGTAGCAGCGTCAGGGGCTGCCCAGCGAGGAAGCATGTTGAGCGGTGCGTAGATGACCCGGCGATGCTCATTGTGACCTATGAAGGCGAGCATAACCATACCCGGCTGCCAACACAGTCAGCCCAGACCTAGGGAACCCATAATTCGCGCACTCCGTTCTGGAAGTGCAGAGGCCCAAGCTTTTCTGCTGGGTTATGATCAAGTAGGTCAAACTGTGAAAGTAGGAGTAACAAACAGGTTGCCATTTGAGAGCCTGATGAATTATTTGGGCCTTCCTGATCTATACAGGTCATGCATGCTGATATGGTTTCAATGTCTGCTGTCTAAAGTGGGGGCATGCCAGTTGTTCTCTCTCTTATGAGCTGTGGCACATCAGGTTAAGAGAGAATGGAGGAAGAACATGTGATTAGACAGTGACCGGCCAGATTTGCTCAAGAGGGGAATGTGCTTGGAGATTTCAAAGGACTATTGACAAAAGGAAGTGAACAACTGCACATTGTGTAAGATTGGAAAGGGTCAATGACTTGCCTCTGTATGTTGCTTTTGCTTTATTGAAAGATCGAAATTTCTTTTGGCAGAAGAATCATTCCAGCATTAAAGGTGCTTCTTTGCTAACATACTGACACATTTGGACCATAAGGTTTTTCCAGGTGTTAGCTGTTGGTGTGATTTCTCAGTCGTACTACTGCTCTTGTGTAAAGCATTACATGCTAATGGATTTGACATCTGCTTGTGCCCTGAGTTCTTAAAACCTCTGTAGTCTAGACAAGAAATGGAATCACAGTGTCTCACAAACGTCAAAGATTAACAAAAAAAATCTTGCATGACAATAAAATGGATATCTTTGTGTTGTTTCCTCAGGAACATCACCTTTGCTCCAGGAATTCAACCGGAACGAACCATGTCAGCAAGTGCTTATACCTTATAAACCTGTGCTATTAGTCATCATTCATATACTTGTTTATTCTTCCCTTTCAATGCCTCTAACAACGTGAGTTTGATGATTGAACACGTTACTTGATGTTCACAACATGGAGTCATCCTGGATATTATAATTATTGTGGAATGCAAGTCCGTGCATGGTTGCTGTGTGGGGCAAACGAATTGAAACCTATTATTATTGTGGAGTAGCTCATGGACAAAAATGCCTCACCAACCTACATGATTTATTGCATGGTCAACTACGCCAATACCTAGTCCTAAATCCACCCATACGTGCAAGCCTTAATTTGGGAGTTGTAGCATTCCATCGTCCATATGTGAGAACAAAGATAAGGAATTGAATTCTCCAGTACTGTATTAGTGAAGAGTTCAAGGAGATGATTTGGCTTCAAGCAAAGGTTCAGTATCAGTTTTGTATTCTGACTTGTAAGCAAGGATACAACATAATGGGGAGAAGATATGATCTATGTTTTTCCTCCTCTACCCCCTAGTTGTGTATGTATGGATATTATCTTATGTTTCTTTTTGAAGCATGAAAACTAAATGCCAGGAAATGCAGCTTCTTTTTCTTCAGGTTGATTCCTTTCTTATCAAAAGCTCTTGTTGTAGGACAGGACATGGCAACTTGCCATCTTATGGGTTATAATTATTAGCTTGTTAATGATTAACACATTGATCACCAAGCAAAAAGGCCTGGTCGATCGGTACATCATAGCAGCATGCAACTGTTAGAAGGCTGGATCCTCGAACAGCTATGCATGTCTGACAGATATTACACAGTTTGTTGAGACAACAAAATGATAGCAAAATGGATGGCACATCTTGCTCCGTTAACAGGTTGCCAACTTGGAACTGTCAAGTTCTTTTTTTTTTCTAACATGAACTTGCGAATCATGATTCTGTGCTCCCCAGTCTCCCATCCCCACACTAGTTAACTCAATTCTTGACATGATGATGTCTACTTTTCAGACGTTAGCCACTAAAGCATACAAAATTATCTAAACTTACGCACTTAGACATTATCTATGTGAAACAAAAAAAAAGCAGCCCAGATTCTCACCCAGAGCTGTGAGTGTGACTTGCAAGAAACCAACTTTTCTTTTGTGCATTGTATCTGTCCAAGGGATGACTCTTAAAAGGTTAACGTGATCACTGATTGGGTGCCTTACTAAGTCAGATTTGGACCCACATGACACAGCACACATCAAAAGGAAGTCAATCGCTTCGCTGGTAGTTCGCAGCAAGTCAAGACTCGCGTGCAAACTTGCAGAAAACAATAGCCTAATTCTGTCTACGTTGGCCTGACGCACTAGATAGATAGAGAAAAAAATACACTAGTAGGATCATGACTGTTTGTAGCAAGTAGCAACCATAGATAAAACATTATATTCTTGAGTAGCATTTTTCGAAAGAGAAATGAAGATCTGATGCAGTACCTTGCTTGGCTACCTTGTCATCTTCTTTTGGAGCCTCCAGCTATCTCCAGGTGACGTTAAGGCGATGGGGGCACGGGATCAATGACAGATCGTAATAGTGTAGAACTGTAGATGGATAAAACCTGTGTTGACCATCGAATTAGAGGAAGCAGATCAATCCGTCTTCAGTAGAATCACCGTTTCTCCAGGCCAAATGATGAATTTGCAAGGGGCTATCTTGCTATCCAAAGATGCCATGGTTGATTGATTTGACGTTGTGGTCTTGGTCGATAATTGATTATCCCTCTGTTCATCCGGCGTACCCTTCCAAATCACGGGTGCTCGGAGCTTGGTCACGAACATGGAAGACCCAGTTACACAGTAGAAACCTCAACTATTACGATCTGACGATTCGGTTTGACAGGAACAGCATCAGCAGGAGCGCTTGAAGGAAATATTAGGTTAAAATGGTAACGTTCACAACATGAAACGAGTAGCTAATAGGGAACAGTTGGTGCTGTCTTCAGAAAGCAGTTTACACTAAAAAGTTGATGAATCCTAAGAACCAATCACGAGTTCTCAGCAGATGAACAGGCTGATTCAACAAAACCAAAATCCCGCCGCCTAGAGCCTAGGTGCTTCCAAACTTAGTATCCATAGCTCGGAGGGTAGGGTTGCGGGGCGCCGCCGTAGCTTCCTCCATTGTGAGGACCAGGACCTGCACCACCTGGAGGAGATCCGTATGATGTTCCTCCATATGGTGGGTAGGAGCTGTAGCCAGTGTCGACTGGTTGGGCAGATGGAGCTGGAGCTGGTGGGGGTCCTTGGGGAGATGCTTCGGCCATGAAATTCTGCAAGAGAGATGGCACGGTTAAGAGAAGCTTAAGAAAATATTGCAAATCACAATGGGTGCCGATAGCCTTCTGCGTTTGAGCTGGGAATATACATGCTTATAACTTAATGATGGCATTGTCAATATCAAAACATGAACAAAGGATTTCCCCGACCTGTTTGCATAAGAAATATCCCCACAGGCATTTGTTACAATGAATGACAAAAAAGAGGTGTGTATACTGTATACAGTGATTATCTTAATTGAAGACAAAAACAAATACACAATGGAATATTAAGGTTTTTCTTTATGCAGCCACCTTCTATCTGGTGATGTGCATATTCTAGTAAGTTGTAACCAGATTGTATTTGCTGAGTACATCATCAGAATGTCATCAGGATTAGCAAAGATGAATGTAACAGACGGTGTGACAATGCTGATGCAATTTAAGAAACAAAGAAAATCACCTTGATCAGTTGCTGAGCAGTTTGAACTTGTGAAGCACTTCCTGTTATCTCCACTGTCATTTCCCCAGGAACACCTTCTTGAATACTTATTGTTGCACCACTGTGCCTGCGGATGTAGCTGATACTGGCACCAGCAGCCCCAATCACCGCATCAGCGTAGGAAAGAGGTACTTGCATGCTCTGTGTCACCTGTCAAATAAAATCAACAAGCATGGGGGAAAACTCAGTAAAAGCAACCATTATATTTATAACAAGCATGCAAATGATTCATTATGTTCATAGTGGTCAAATTTATAGCAACTAACTTGAGAAGAGCCATGTGGTGGATGTTGATTCCCTGAGGCAGGGGGAGCACCACTTGGAGGTGCATCGCGGCCATATGAAGAAATTCCGTAGTGTGGTTGCTTTTCCACAGGGGGCACATCAAGAGGAGGATAATAGTGGTCTTGGGGCCGTTGAGGCATGAACTGTGGATTCCCACCATAACCTGGGCCACCAGGAGGAAGGCTTGATGGATGACCCCAAGGTGGAGGGGGGCCCCAAGCTTGGGGAGGTGGCATAGGTTGCTCTCTCTGCACATTGTGTGCTTTCATCTGTCAGGAAGACAACTTATGGTTATTAAACAATCATATAAGTAAGCAATGTACTGCATAATAGAATTGAACTTACCTGCATTTCAAACAAAGGGAGAACACTGCGGTCAACAAGAAATTTTCTTAAATGACTTGCAATCAGTTCCACTGCTTTGTGAACATCCAGAGGTTCACCCTGTATCTCGACAACTCGGTCATCACTTAATGCTACAGGTGGCACATTTTCTGAAAGAAAAAGTTAAATCATTGGAACTGGAAATATAGCATGCTTTACATTTTACAAATACACCATGGAAGAATTTGTGTGAAACTAATTGCAGATATTAGGGGAGACTACAAAAATATTGAAGTACAAATGACCAAAGGGGCCCAAGTCAGCCAAACAGACTGCTAAAGAGAGGAACAAACTAGAATAATTAACCCATCAATCAAACAGGATATGTAATGCTATACCATCTTAGGTATGGTTAAATAAAGTACTATATGGCATATGCCCAGCATGCTCAAGTCACTACCTTAGCCTCAGATATGCATGCAGTAATGGATATTGTTATGTTTTTTCTAAATTCATACAAGTAAAATGGTCGATCCTATATAGCTTGCTAATCCTATAACATCAGAAACATGAATAGCCAGCAAATTGTATGCAGCTAAATCATTTCTCGGATGAAGTATATATGCATCACTGAGAGTGAACATGACTTAAATAACATCATTTCAGACTTAATAACCAATTAACCATGCAAAATATGACAAAGAGCCCTAGATCACAATTTTGTTTTAAAATAGAATAAGACAAAACATGAAAAACACTAGAGATACTCATACTGTCGCAATAATATGTGACAGCATGTGTAAAACCTCACCAAGAATGCGGAGAACACACTTTGAAGCATCCTGTATAGATTTAATGGTTGCTCCTTGTTTGCCGATCAGGCTGCCAGCTTGAGAAGCTGGTACCAGTAACCGCGTTGGCCCTACAGTACCAGCAGCTCGTTGAGGCTGATCAGGTTCACCATCTAAACCATCTGTTATCCGTCTGTGAACTCTAAGCAACCCATCAACAGCAGGAGATACCAGTGCATCCGGTTCATCCTTTGCTGAAATCATTACCTTTAAACAACGAAACAGTATTGATATCAGCAGAAATGTACAAAAAACATATTACATACAGATTAAAAAAATATAGGAGAGGCTCAGTAGTAGCCATGTGCAAAGGCACTGAAAAATGTAATGCAAATACAAGGACACAGGATATACTTCCATCCTGCATTAGGACAGATGAAATGATATCATGACTATATCTGTATTAAACTATTAGTGGGGTTTCAAACACATTCCATCTCCTTTCCATTTATGCATGGAATAGCCTTCTCTAGAAGCATTGCATATACACAACCAGAAAACTGCAGTGGTCCTGCTCTAAGGCTAAACCAATAAGCAGTTGAGCATGATGCAGCCAAGACAAGGACTGCCCAAGTTCAGTAGGATACTGTCCATTTCATATTAATCATAGCACACCTTATCCAAGGCATGCTAATTAGGGTCAGTTTGATGTTGCTGAGCTGAGCCATGGAATCTAGCAAACAGAATGCCAAACTGTGCATTGCATTGTGCAGAACTTCTGAAATGTAAAGATCAGAGCATCTGGTGCCTAAGTAACTATGTACAGCAACCATAGAGTAGTCTATCTTCCTTTAATGAGCATGTCATTATATGAACAGAAAGTTCTTCTTTCCTTGTTTTCTGGCTGGCATGTCTATTCATCTAAGTTAGCATCATTAACCACAGCTATTTCTCATAACTATTGTACATGGATCATGATTGTTGTTTATTATTAATAAAATCCTGATACACATGGATATATAAGATCACATTTCTACATGTGATTACTGATTAATCTTATAGCCCATCAAAGAGCAAAAATAGAAATGCACTGTTGCATTTCAAGTCATTAGGGTGTATTGTTTTTATTCACGCATCGTTTGAAAACATAATGATTTGAGATAACTGGTTCAAAGGAACAAATTCCAAAGACATTGCAGAAATAGTTATATGTAGCATTACTTTGCATCTAAAGGGTGTGCACTGGCAAACTAAGATTTTGCAGGTGTCACAATCGTTATTTACGGAATGGTCAGTGTTAAGCATTTTACATATTTTATTCTTTCATTATCTTTACAAACTGATTCCCGTTTGGCCAAAAAATCAAATAGGTCATGGAATTACCAGACACCATATGAAGCTTCTTGTCAGGGATCTTCATCCAATACTCAAAAGAATTAATCGTATTTGCAGCACACGAGCACAAAACTGAACTTTGATAACCATGACCACTTGTCTATTTTTGATACATAAACAATTTGACTTGAGGCCTTAGACTGCAGTGAGAACCTGCAAAGATTAGTTTGTTATTTCTATTGACACGATGACACTATTAAGTTCTGTGCTTGAACATCACTTTGGTGATGATTCACTCCTCATTAGTTTAAGTTTCTTAAGTTGTGCAGAAACTTTCAAGACATGTAAAGTGAATATTTCTTTTAATGGCCTAGTCATATACAATAAGTAAATATGAGGGGGGCAATGACCTGGTATTTGAATTTTATCTTAGTTGCATTTATACATGATTCTCTTAATCTCTTGAATGAACCAAATCAGTATTCCCATCTGATAATTAGTGTAGGAAGAGATGAGTCAATGGATTCCTCTCCCTAGGGTTGGGAGGATAAAAGGGGAGCCTTACAAGAGGGGCCCACACACCAGGGGCCACACACACACTCTAACACCCCCCCGCAGTCGAAACTCCGGCGCAGCGGATGTTGAGACTGGAGCGGAACTCGGAGAAGGTGGAGGAAGGCAAGCCTTTGGTGAAGATGTCGGCGAACTGGGAGGTGGTAGGCACATGTAGGACACGGACAGCTCCCACGGCGACACGATCACGAACGAAGTGGAGGTCAATTTCCACATGCTTGGTGCGTTGGTGCTGGACGGGGTTGGTGGAGAGGTAGACGGCGCTGACCAGTGTTCTAAAAGGCGCTAGGCGCTAGTCGGGCGGGGACCAGGCGCCTAGCGCCTAGGCGGCGCCTAGGCGGCGCCTAGAGTTGCCTCCTTTTGTTGTGTTTCAGATGCTCCCCTCCCCTCATTCCCTCATTCTCCTTGGGCTGGCTCCCCTTCCCTCTCCTCCTCTCCTCCTCCAGACCCCTCCCCTCTCCTCCTCTCCTCCTCCAGACCCCTCCCCTCACCTCCTCCTCCAGCTCAGGAGCTCCTCTCCTCCTCGCCTCGTCGCCGGAAGCCGGATCTGGCAGCGCGCGCCGCTCGTCGCCGGATCTGGCCGCGTGCGTGCCGCCGGTCGCCGGATCTGGCCGCGTGCGTGCCGCCGGTCGCCGGATCTGGCCGCGTGCGTGCCGCCGGTCGCCGGATCTGGCCGCTTGCCTCCTTCCTCTCGCCGGATCTGGCTACCTTCTCCCCTTCCGCCGCCGGTTCCGGGCCGCCTAGGCGCCGCGGTCAACCGCCTAGGCCGCGGTTGACCCGCCTAGGCGCCCCCACCCGCCCAGCCAGCCTCCGCGCGGCGGTGGGCTGGCGCCCAGCGCCTTTTGCCGCCTAGGCGGGCGCCTAGAGCCGCGTTTTAGAACACTGGCGCTGACGTTGTCGCAGTAGACCAACGTACTCCTGGCGAGGGGGCAATGGAGCTCCCCGAGGAGCTGTCGGAGCCAGGATGCCTCGGCCACCCCATTAGCAACAGCCCGGTACTCAGCCTCGGCACTGGAGCGGGAGACAACCGGCTGCCGCTTGGATGACCAAGACACGAGGTTGCCACCAAGGAAGACGGCGTAGCCGGAGGTGGAGCGACGCGTGTCTGGGCAGCCCGCCCAGTCGGCGTCCGTGTAAACCACGAGGTCAGCAACAGGAGAACGCCGAAGGTGAAGCCCAAAGTCGAGGGAGCCACGCAGATAGCGGAGAATCCGCTTCATAGCAGAAAGGTGTGGGTCCCTGGGGTCGTGCATGTGAAGGCACACCTGCTGCACCGCATAGGAGATATCCGGCCGAGTGAAAGTGAGGTACTGAAGGGCGCCAGCAATGCTTCGGTAGGCAGTGGGATCATCCACCGGTGTACCCTTTGTACCGGAAATCTTGGACTGAGCATCGACTGGAGTGGCACAGGGCTTGCAGTCAGTCATCCCTGCGCGTTGGAGGACATCCAAGGTGTACTGGCGCTGGTGAAGGAAGAGGCCATCAGGGCGGTGTTCCACTGTCACGCCCAAGAAGTGATGGAGCACACCAAGGTCCTTCATGGCAAACTCCTGCTGCAACGAGGAGACAATCCGCTGAAGTAGAGACTGGCTGGACGCAGTGAGGATAATGTCATCCACATAAAGCAGCAAGTAGGCTGACTCAGCACCGCGGTGGAGGACAAACAAAGAAGTGTCACTCTTGGCTTCGCTGAACCCCACAGACACTAGGAAGGAGGCGAACCGACTGTACCACGCCCGAGGAGCCTGCTTCAGACCATACAGAGACTTGTTGAGCCGGCAAACACGCTCAGGGTGAGCGGGATCCACAAAACCCGCAGGCTGGCTGCAGTAGACAGTCTCCGTCAGGGTGCCATGGAGGAAGGCATTCTTCACATCGAGCTGGTGAACTGGCCAGGACCGCGAAAGAGCCAGGGAGAGCACGGTCCGGACAGTAGCAGGCTTCACCACCGGGCTGAAGGTCTCATCATAGTCAACTCCAGGGCGCTGGGTGAAACCTCGAAGGACCCAGCGAGCCTTGTAGCGATCCAGCGAGCCATCTGCCTTGCGTTTATGTGTCCAGATCCACTTGCCGGTGACCACATTGCAGCCAGAGGGGCGAGGCACCAGGTCCCAGGTCTGATTAGCCAGAAGGGCCGCATATTCTTCCTCCATCGCGTGGCGCCAGTGAGGATCCGCCAGGGCGCCACGAACAGTGGAGGGTATGGGAGAGACTGGCGGCTCCGTAGCGGCGGAGAGGACCAGGCGGTCAACTGGACGGAGGACCCCCGCAGCCCGCCGAGTCACCATCGGGTGAGTGTGGCGGGGATCGCGGTGGAGGAGGGGCGGGTGGTACACCGGCGGCTCGGCGCGAGAGCAGGCCGGTGCAACCACCGTCGGGCGGCGCTGGTAGACCCGAACAGGGTTGGCGTAGCGGGAAGAAGACGCCGGGGCCGCGCGTGGCGCAGCAGGTGTCGCGGGGACACGGGGCACGGGCGGGGCCGCGTCCGGGGCAGAACACGACGCCGACGGCAACAGCGGGCCAACCCCGGGCACAGGAGGCGACAGGGACGGGGCCGCGTGCTGCACGGACAAGGACGTCGGGGCCGCGCATGGCACGGAGGGCCACACCGGCTGGTGATGAGTGGCCGCACGTGGCACAGCCGGGGGCACAGGGGCCGCGGGCGGCACGACGGGTAGCTCCGCCACCACACACGGCTCGTCAGCTGGCGGGAGAGCCACTGGAACAATCGGTGATGTACCTGCAGAAGACAAAGGTGGCTGAACCACCGGGTCAGTAGAAAACAGGGAGTCCAACTCAAGGCTGGTGGCGGGTGTGGAGTCAACGGAGAAAGGAAAGACAGACTCAGCGAAGATGACGTGTCGTGAGATAAGGACACGACGAGAGGAGAGGTCAAAGCAACGGTACCCCTTATGATCGGGGGAATAGCCAAGAAACGCACATAGGGTCGAGCGGGGCGCAAGCTTATGAGGAGCAGTGGCAGAAGTGTTGGGATAGCAAGCACACCCGAAAACACGAAGGTGAGTGTAGGAAGGTAGGGTACCGAACAAGGCATGGTGAGGGGTGGGAGCGCTCGTGGCCTTAGAAGGCAGGCGGTTGAGCACATAGGTGGCAGTAAGGAGGCTCTCAGCCCAGAAGCGAGCGGGAACCGAAGCCTGAAAGAGCATGGAGCGCATAACATTATTAGTGGTGCGAATCATGCGCTCAGCCTTGCCATTCTGAGGGGAGGTATAGGGGCAGGACATGCGCAACTGGACTCCCTTCGAGAGGAAGAAGGCCCGGGAAGCAGAGTTGTCAAACTCACGACCATTATCACATTGGACAGCCTTGATAGTAACCCCAAACTGAGTAGAGACCCAAGCAAAAAAGTGAGTGAGCGTGGGGAAGGCATCCGACTTGGACCGTAAGGGAAACGTCCATGAGTAGTGAGAAAAATCATCAAGAACAACCAGATAATATTTATAACCAGAAATACTCATGATCGGAGAGGTCCACAAGTCACAGTGAATAAGGTCAAACGCATGAACAGCATGCGAGGAAGAAATAGAAAAAGGTAGGCGAACATGATGACCTAGTTGACACGCATGACAAATGTGCTCACTAGGGGCCCTAGTACAAGGAATAGAGGAGCTACGACAAAGCTGAGCCAAAATGTCGACACCGGGATGACCAAGCCGGCGGTGCCAGAGTGTGGAGGACGCTGTGGTGGCAAGGGCGGACGAAGGTGGAGCAGCGCCCCCGGGGCCTGGTGGAGGCCGGCAGCAGCAAGAGGGGGCCCCCCCCAGGGCCGGCCAGTCCACGGCCGTGGCGGGGGGGGTGGTGTTCGGCGCCCTAAGGGCCAGGGGAGGGCCGGCGGCCCCAGATCCGGCCGGCCCGGCGTCGGTGGCAGGCGGGGCGGGCGGGCGGCGGCGAAGATGGCCGGGGGAAGCCCGGCAGGGGCAGAACCGGCCGCCTGGGTGTCGAGGCAGGGCGGGGGTAAGCCGGCGGCGCCGAGGCAGGGCGGGGAGAGGCCAAACCCCGGCGGGAGGAGGCCGGCGGCGGCGAGGCAGGGCGGGGAGAGGCCGAACCCCGGCGGGGGGAGGCCGGCGGCGCCAGATCCGGCCGCCCCAGCGACGGATCCGAGAGGGGGAGGGGCGGCGGCGCCAGATCTGGCCGCCCCGGGGGCGGATCCGGGCGGGAGAGCAGCGGATCCGGTCATTGTGGCGGAAACTAGCCCACGAAAAGTGGAGGAGGAGGCCGGAGACGAGAAGGAGAAGGTGGGGCTCGCCGGAGGAGGGTCGCCGGCCATGGAGGCGGCGGTGGCGGCGCCGGAGAGGAAGGAGAGAAGAGGAGCCTAAGGCTCTGATACCATGTAGGAAGAGATGAGTCAATGGATTCCTCTCCCTAGGGTTGGGAGGATAAAAGGGGAGCCTTACAAGAGGGGCCCACACACCAGGGGGCCACACACACACTCTAACAATTAGTCATATTAATTCTGACCAAGAGCATTTTTATATGCATTAACTACTTGATCCATGTACAATCTAATACCTATCTGCATTTACTTCCAGACTTAAATATCAAGGATGGGTTAGGATTTTTGTTTTCCTTAATATATGTGGTTCATAAATTGGCCATACTCAGTATTATCATCTGATAGTCAATCATAACCTTTTGTCCTTTTTCTATAAATAATATTAATTTGTGTGCAAAATTACTTGATCTTTGAAAAATCCAAAGCTATCCATGTTTTCCCACAGCCCTACAGACTAATAAAATTTAAAGGCTAAGTTAGTTTTCACCACTTGCAAGAAATAAACATATAGCCATTCTATATAGGAAGTTTTTGTTACAGGTTACTTTTGAGTAACCAAAAATTCAACTCACTATAACATCTTAGAAGGTCAAACTATACAAAATATACACCTCCACTGATTTAGTATTGGTACCAGAATAGTTATTAGTACCAAAACAATAGCTATTGCAAGCTCTATGCCCAAAAGTCACTGACCGAATATGCTCTTAAACATTCCTAATAAAATTGCATCCCCTCTGAGGGACCAGTTAAATCAGTAAAATACTGAACACAACAGTTATTAGTACCAAAATATACACCTCCACTGATTTAGTATTGGTACCAGAATAGTTATTAGTACCAAAATAATAGCTATTACAAGCTCTATGCCCAAAAGTCACTGACCGAATATGCTCTTAAACATTTCTAATAAAATTGCATCCCCTCTGAGGGACCAGTTAAATCAGTAAAATACTGAACACAATTGATCGATGCACAGTGTGAGGGATCAGATAATTGTGTAGTGCAGTAGGCTGTAGCTACCTGTGATTGAAATGATTCTAAGCTGATCCATTCATCAACATAACCATAAGATAGGGCAAAAAGTGTACCAATATATTACAGAAAATATCTACTTCACTGATTCTCAGCAATCATACAATGTCTACAAGGCCACAAACCTACAAAACTATTGAGCATACTGACTGAATCAATGACAGTAGAAACTAGTCCTGCTTAAGAAGAGAAAAAACTTACAGCTCTATCTGGTACTCCTGGTGGTCCATCAAGCACCTTTATGCGAGCTCTGGATTCCTCACACATTTTTTTGATAAACTCCCCTTTTCGACCAATGACAGCGCCCACTTTTTGGGCTGGAACTAGTATACGGAACACACTTTCTCCAGGCCAACCAGGCCATTTCTTCTCATCAGTTCCCACATTGGTCTGCTGCTCTACCTGAGCTTCCCCACCATAGGCATGCTCTTCTTCTGAGGGGATAGCTTGGTCCTCTTCATGCTGATGCCCCCCATTTCCATCATCTGTGTTCACCTGGTCTTCATTGTATGGGATCTCTGATTCTTCATAATTTGGGTCTTTGGATTCCTCATCATATGCTTTTTCAGGTTCTTCCTTGTACTGCTCTAGGGCATCACTGAGAGGAACGGTCTGCTCCTCATTGTCAAGATTACTGGGGATCCCACTCATGTCAAGCTCCACAGGATCCTCGGTGTGGCCATCCATATTTTCTGGAAACACACACAAGAGAGCACGTAAGTAACATAAACTCAAGGTGGGGATCCTCCCTCCCCACGTTTCTCAGGCAGAAAAACAGCATAAAGTGTAGAGACCAGTGGACAGGCTAATGTTTTGCGCGAGACACGGCACGCATGGGACAATACCAGATGAGAAATCCAATACCTGCACCAATCTAGCTATGGACCTTACGAAACCTCAAAGTCCGTTTCCACTGCGGATCCACCTAGTCAAAGGCCCAGCACAACGCAAACCCTAACGGGGGGAATTCAGCCACGAGCTCCAAAACCCTAAATCGAGAGCAGAGAAACACAAGGCGCGAGCCCGCCCGAGCGGCGCATCCAAGCAATCCCTACCCCTAGCCTCAGCCGCGGAGACCGAGGAAGCACCCCCCCACGCACACACACACGGAGAGAGAGAGAGAGAGAGAGAGAGAGAGAGAGAGAGAGGAACACAAGCCGCACCGTAAACGCGCAAAATCTCCGGTCGGCGAGCGAGCTCTCCCGCCTAAGCTACCGCCAACGCCCGCAAGCCACGGAGTTACGCGAGGTAGAATATCGGAAAGTGATATGACGCTCACCTTACGGATGAGGAGGCCTCGCCGGAGAAGCCGCCGACGCCGCCGCCGCCGGGAGGGTTTAGAGAGCACGGGAGCGGTGCGGATTTGGCAGTGGAGACCCGTGCGCTGCTTCGGTTTTGATATTTTAAAGGGGTGGCTCCGGCCTTGCGGCCCATGGGCCCATGGGCCGAAGGCTATCCTCTACTTGGGCCTAGCGGGAGAAGACTGGAGGCCCACCAAGCCAGCGAGTGGCTGCTCGTCTGCTCACTGGCAGGTGGGTCCACTGTGTCGCCCGGTGGACCCCACTCCTCCGCCGGACGACGCGGGCCCCACCAACTCCAATCGCGACTCGTGTGACGTGTCGTCTTCCTCGTCATCTCCCACCTCCTCCTCCCCTCTCCTCTCGCCTCCACCCCATCGGAGATTCGGAGTGCGAGCGGCGAGCCGACGAGACTCGAGAGGGGGGAGAGATGCCTCCGTGCGACGTACGCCTCTTCGCCCTCGCCGCCTTCATCCTTCTCCTCGCGGGCGCCGGCGCCGGCGCCGGAGCGGGGAACGACGACAACTCGGTGGCGCGGCGGACGATGGAGGAGTTCGCCGGCTTCCCCGCATCCGACGGTGGCGACGGAGGACGTGACAGAAGAGGTAGCTACGGCTCGTCCTCGTTCTACGTCGACTCCGACGGCCTCCAGCGGCAGGTACGTTGCCAGTGAGCCGTGCTCGTCCTCCTCCTTTAGTAGGCGAGGTGCGATTGATGTGCACTTTTCTCGCGATGTGATATTCTCAGATTGATGAGCTGGCTTCGTTCTCCGACTCGCCGGCGCCGTCGGTGACCCGCGTTCTCTACAGCGACGAGGACGTGCAAGCTCGAAGGTGGCTGGCTTGCTGTGCCTTCCAAATTTCCGTTCTGATGAGTTGTGAGAGTTAGCAATTTTCCCATTGTCCTAAACTCGTGATAGTACTTAGTCAGCAGCTTGTTACAGAAATGGCTTCATTTGCCCTGACTTTGGTAGCCTCTGATAGCATGAACCGAGCTTACTTCCAATCAAAATGTTGTTTAAATAATTTCACACCTGACAGGAGTTGATCTCATGAACATCATCACAGTAATAGGTCAACCTGCTGCAGTTAACATTTTTGTTCTTTGTGATTATATGGAGTGGCTGTTGCATTTCAGATGGTAAAAATATGTATATCTGCTATTTGTTTGAGATGGATTTTCATCCCTCTAGGGAATGTCCATTCATGTGTCTTTTCTTCTCAATTACAATACAAAAGGTTATGAAAATTGTGTGAAAGTTTAATAATAGAGTATATTGACATCTACCACTCCACAAAATTTCAAGTCTAAACTCGATTTGCACAATGAGAAAAAGAAGACAAATTCGGATGTGAATAGTGCAGGCATTGTTCATACGCTGGATTTTTTTGTTTTTCAATGTTTGAGTAGAGTGATATACATAGTATATAAATGCTGTCAAATATTTTTGGAATTTTTCATAACTATTTGCATCGCATTTGAAGAAACGAGAGGTTATTCATTCAAGGGATAAAAATAATTTCCCCTATTTGTCCATGATAATGTGCATCTCTGTCCTATGCTGGTTGCTGAATTTCTACTCAATGTTTAGGTATATAAAAGGGATAATGAATCAGCTTGGCCTGGTAATTCGCGAAGATGCTGTTGGCAATATATTTGGGTGCTGGTGAGTTGGTCTTTGATGGTTCTGGAACCCTATTTATTTGATGTACATGGTTGCAGTGCAGGTCGTTATATACAGCAAAGCAATTCTGTGGCAAATGACCTTTGAAGGTTCCTTATCTGTCTGGTTGGAATAGCATATCTGGGTTGAAGCTAACTTTCTTTGCGTGAGATACCAACATGGCAACATTACAATTACTTGGCGTAATAGGAAGGGCCCACTTGGCCATGTCTATTATGACATTAGTTTCGTTAGTGACCTTTCTTCCAGTCTTGATGTTGATGTTTGAAATTTATCATTATCTTTTGGAATTGATATGCCACCATATGACATTGCATACTTCTACAGGGAGGGCTCTGAGGCAGGACTAGGAGCAGTTGCAACTGGTTCTCATGTTGATGCCATCCCATTCTCAGGCAAATATGATGGGGTGGTTGGTGTTCTGGGTGCTCTTGAGGCAATCAGTATGCTGAAAAGGTGCATATATTGCCTAAAAATACCTTACTATTTCTCAAATACTTTATTTTTGCTCACATCGTGCATGTAATTTTCACTCTCTCTTTTATCAAATATTAAACTATATGATCAATTATCAATGAAACTTAGTTTTGACTTTTGACTTAGTGTGCTGTACTGTATGGACATTAACACATAGGAATTAGGCATTCACAATTTCATGTCACTAGACAGCTTGAAGATGGGAACAGATTTTAAGAAAAAGATGTCCCAATTGCTCAGACAAATGCTTTGCATCATTTCTCCACCTCTTGATGTCACAAATTCAGGCCATATAAGTATTAAACTTAGTTATATTGCCACAAACCTTGCATGTTCTTTCTGTATTGCCAACATTTGAGGAACAGCTACAGCTTAAATGGATATTGCATTGGCTAGAGTTTTGACTTTTTATCATGAGACAACCACTTACTGCTTGTCTGTTTGTGTCATACAGGTCTGGATTCCAGCCAAAAAGGTCTTTGGAGGTTATTATGTTTACATCGGAGGAGCCTACAAGATTTGGAATTAGCTGCTTGGGAAGGTTGAGCCTCGTTGATCATAAGTTAAAGCTTATTATAAGCAATGTTATTAATTCTGCTTAGTGTAATTGTGGCATGATCTTTTTTTGTTGGTTCTTATCATTTCACTCCTTGAAAATGTGCAGCCGCCTAATGGCAGGGAGTGAGGAACTAGCTCTGTCCCTCAAAGAAACAGTTGACAATCAGAATGTATCATTTTTTGATGCTGCAGAAACTGCTGGCTATAAGATGCATCTGGAGGACCTACATAATGTGTTTCTGAAGAAAGACAACTATTTTGCTTTTATAGAATTGCACATTGAACAGGGCCCCATTTTGGAAAAAGAAGGTTGGATTCTGAGCTAGTTAATATGTTTATGGTTTGAAATTGCTTCTCTTACTCATGTATGTTCTTACAACAGGTATCCAAATTGGCGTTGTTACTGCTATTGCTGCTCCTGCAAGTATTAAGGTGGAGTTTGAAGGGAATGGGGGTCATGCTGGAGCAGTGCTAATGCCTGCAAGGTTAGCATCTCTGTTTATTATTGATCTGTCTGGATTACATTCTTTTGAATACATGGATAACGGAATGTTTTACAGAAATGATGCGGGACTAGCGGCAGCTGAGTTGGCATTAGCAGTTGAGAAACACGTATTGGAATCTGGATCAATTGATACTGTTGGCACAGTTGGTATGACTGACGAAATAAATTTTATTTTCGGACATATATATATATATATATATAAGCATTCCTTCATGACAGTGATATCTTAATATGCCACAGTAAATTTTGGACTATACATTGCCTCAACTAATTTGTGGCACATCCAAGTGAATAGAATACTCGACCTGCATTTTAAATTTAGATCAATTTAGTTTTGCACCCTCCTTTATTGGATATCTTTTGTTCATACTAGAAAAATGTGCATCTGAATATCTGGTGTAATGCATCAAACACAGAATGTGTAGTACTTAGCCATGATAGTTAATAACTTAAAAGTAAGAAAATGTTTTGATATTTAAATAGAGGTAAGAAACCATAAGCTAGATTTTCTAATGTTTCGCCTCGCCATGGACTAGCTGCTCAATTAGAATACATTAGTTATGTTTTAATCATGAAAAGCAAGTGAGCGGTCAACCAGAATTTCAAGAAAATGGTCAAGATATGCTTGCAGACATATTGTTTTTCCATGATGAATTCTTCTTCAGGCATTCTGCAGCTACATCCAGGAGCGATCAATAGTATCCCAAGTAAATCACATGTGGAAATTGGTAAGAGACTGTTTCTTTAGGACCAAAGCATGTGCTATCAGGAAAAAGTATCATCATGTTCCGACTGTTAGCATATTCTGTTAATAAGGCCCTAAGGGGGTTCGGCCAGGACTAGGACCCCTGTCCGGTCTATTGTATCCTTTGGCAAGGGGGTTTTCTAGCACTAGTAATTCAGTTATAAAGTGGTTATCCCCTTGCCTCTATATATGTACCTAACCATGGCTTATCAATAATTATTCGAATTCTATTCTCCTTCATGGTATCAGGAGTCCGGGTTCCCCTCTTCCTCTCCACCTTCCGCTGCCCTCCCTGACCGGCACAGGGAATCCCTGTTCCTCCTGCTTTCGGCACAAGAACTTCTGTTCTTCCCTGCCTTCTGCTCAAGGAACCCTTCCCTGTTCCTCCTGCTTTCGGCACAAGAACTTCTGTTCTTCCCTGCCTTCTGCTCAAAGAACCCCTCTTCTCCCCTCCCTTCGACACAGGGAGATAGGGGGCTCGGTCAGGACAAGGAACCCTGTTCTTCTGCTTTCGGCACAGGCACTTCTGCTGCTCCCTGCTCGAGGCAAAGAACCCTCCTCCTCCCTGCCTTCGGCACAGGGAACCTTTCCTCCCTTCGGCTCAGGGAGTTAGGGAGGCAAAGAACCCTGTTCTTCCCTGCCTTCGGCACAGGGAACAACACCTCTCCCTCCCTCCCTTCGGCTGCCCTCCCTGCTCAGCATGGCCGGGTCTCCCCCCACCTCTGTCGTTGACCCTGCAGACCTCGTTCATCGCAACGACAACGACGAACCAAGGCGTCTCGCGGACACCCGCATGGCTGCCCGTGAGGCTGCCCTTGCAGAAGCCCAGGCAGCTGAAGAAGAAGCTACTGCTGCCTCTTCCGATCGCGACGCTGCCACCGAACGCATCTGTGCTGCTCTAGCACGAGCAGCCAAAGCTCGGGCCGACGCTGCCGCTGCAGCTGACCCCATCGCGCCTCCTCCAGGGGACGGCCTGGACGTCTCCAACGCCATGGCCCTCCACGAAGCAGCCGCTATCCTCAACCTCCATGCTCAGGCGGTCTCCGTTCAGAACGCTCGCAGCCTGGTTCCCATCACCCTTGACACAGCCGGCAACTACTCAAGATGGCGCGAACAATTCCTCCTCGCCGTCACAAAGTATTCGCTGCAAGATCACATCTTTAGCGACCACGCTACCTCGGCCCTGCCTGATTGGACGCGGATGAACGCCGTGGTGAAATCTTGGCTCTACAGCACGACGTCTTCTGATCTTGCTGAGGCCGTCATTGACCACCGCGCCACCGCCCGAGAAGCTTGGCTTGCCATCGAGGGTCACTTTCTTGGGAATCAAGAGACCCGCGCCCTTCATCTTGACGCCAAGTTTCGTGCCTTCGCACAAGGGGATCTTTCCATCACCGAGTACTGCAAGCGTTTCAAGAAGATGGCCGACGACCTTGGCGATCTTGGCGAACACGTGACCGACCGCACCTTGGTCCTCAATGTTATTCGCGGGCTCAACGAACGCTACAAGGACATCGGTGTTCACCTCCGGCGTGGGCGCCCCTTTCCCTCCTTTGCTGCTGTTCGAAATGAGCTTCTCCTTGAGGAGATAAATATGGTTCAGCACCCCGCTGCCCCCCCCACTGCCTTCGTCGCTGTCCCCTCTGCACCCCAGCAGTCCGCACCAATTGAAGGCAGCACACCTCGAACCGGCGCCCCAAAACAGAACAGGAAAAAGAAGCAGAAGGGACGCAATTCCTCCGGTGGTCCTCCTGCCCCAGCCGGCAGCAGCCCCTCCCTCCTTCTACAATCCGTGGACAGGGTCCATCCAGATGTGGCCCGGCCCACGGACTCCTCCCCTGGCCCAGCTTCCTCAAGGCCGAATGGGTCCCCAACAGCAGCAAGCAATGCTTGCTTTCCAGGGGCCCCAACAGTTTTCACAGATGGCTCAACAAAATCCTCATCAACCGCATTTTTTTCCTCCCTACGGGACCCCTGCAGGACCTCTGTTGCAGCCACAACAGCAAGCCTTGCCACCCTGGACCCCCCAAGCACCACAACAGCCCATGACAGGAGCTCCGACTTGGGACCAGAGCTCCCTCGCCTCCACTTTCAGCACCATGACTCTCACCCCTCCGGTGAATAACGACTGGTATTTTGATACTGGTGCCTCCTCCCACATGACATCCCATGACGGTACCCTCTCTCACTATTCGGCTCCACGGTATCCCTCCCCCACTTCTATTGTTGTCGGTAATGGTTCACTCCTCCCAGTCGCCGCGACCGGGACGACATATCTTGGCCACCTTACCTTAAATAATGTTCTTGTCTCACCACAACTCATTAAGAACCTTATTTCTGTTCGCCAATTTACTATTGATAATAATTGCTCTGTGGAATTTGACCCTTATGGTTGCTCTGTGAAGGATCTTCTCACGGGGACCGTGACCATCAGGTGCAATAGCTCCGGACCACTCTACCCTCTACAGGTTCCAGTGGCGCACTCTCTTGCTGCGGGCTCCACAACAGCTTCACTTTGGCACCGACGTCTTGGTCACCCTGGTCGCGAAACTCTTTCCAAACTTGTTTCGGCCATTCCGGCTTGTAATAAAGACTTGGATTCTATATGTCATGCGTGTCAGTTAGGACGACATGTTCGTCTTCCTTTTGGTACTTCAGTCTCTAGGGCGTCGAACAACTTTGCTCTTATTCATTGTGACTTGTGGACATCTCCTGTTGTTAGTGTCTCTGGTTACAAATATTACTTAGTTGTTCTTGACGACTGCTCACATTACTTGTGGACATTCCCCCTTCGGCTAAAGTCTGACACATTCATGACATTATCTAACTTTTTTGCCTATGTCTCTACCCAGTTCGGTGCTCGCATCCAGGCCGTCCAAACCGACAACGGACGGGAGTTTGACAACTCCACCGCTCGCACTTTCTTTACGACACATGGCATCCTCTTCCGCATGTCGTGCCCCTACACGTCGCCCCAGAACGGTAAGGCCGAACGGATCATTCGTACTACTAATGACGTTATTCGCTCTCTTTTGTTTCAGGCGAGCATGCCTCCTTCATATTGGGCTGAAGCGTTGCACACTGCGACCCTACTCCTCAACATCTTACCTACCAAGACCCTTGACTTCTCGACCCCGCACTTTGCCCTCCATGGTAGTGCGCCGTCCTACGAACATCTTCGGGTCTTCGGTTGTAAGTGTTACCCCAATCTCTCGGCCACTGCTCCCCATAAACTTTCACCCCGCTCCGCCCTTTGTATTTTTTTGGGATACTCTGCTCACCACAAGGGATATCGCTGCCTTGATCCTACCACCAATAGAATCATTATTTCACGTCATGTCATCTTCGATGAAACCTCATTTCCCTTTGCTGAGCAACCCTCACTTCCCAATGCTACGGATTTCACCTTTTTAGATGAATTTTCTAACACGGCAGTCGCTCCCATAGGACTGCCAATTTTTTCTTCTACAGGTACATCTCCCACCATACCACTTTCGGCGCCACTGGTTCCACCAAGATATCACTCCCTACCTCGCGCAGGTATTGTGCCACGCGCGGCCACGGGTCCCTCAACATCCTCTGTACCACGCGCTGCCCCGACCTCATCTTCAACGCCTACACCCGTACCATGCGCAGATGCCACGTCTCCTGCACTCCCACGTGCGGGACCGGCTCTGCGTGTCTACTCCAGGCGTCCCCGACCACCTGAACCTCCTCCTCCAGCGGCATCCACTACTTCCCCAGCACCGGTGCCGCTACCTCCTGGTGCTATTGCTGTTACCCCAACGGTGAACCATCATCGCATGACGACACGGGCCAAGGATGGGTTCCGAGTTCCATCCCTGTTCCATGCCGCACCACTATCTCCAATACCGAAGACCTTTCGTGGTGCCCTTGCCGACCCCAATTGGCGGGCTGCCATGGAAGAAGAACATGCTGCCCTCATCACAAACCAGACTTGGGATCTGGTTCCTCGCCCGCAGCATGCCAACATTGTCACCGGTAAATGGATATTCAAGCACAAGTTCCTCGCCAACGGTTCCTTGGAGCGTTACAAAGCACGTTGGGTCCTCCGCGGCTTCACTCAACGTCCAGGCATTGACTTTACAGAGACATTCAGCCCTGTTGTCAAGCCTGCCACAGTTCGCACCGTTCTCTCGTTGGCTATTTCCCGCAAGTGGCCTGTTCATCAGCTCGATGTCAAGAATGCTTTCCTCCACGGCACTCTGACAGAGACAGTGTTTGCAGCTCAGCCGTCTGGTTTTGAAGACCCCGTTCACCCAGACTTTGTTTGCCGCCTCAACAAATCTCTTTATGGGCTGAAGCAAGCCCCTCGTGCTTGGTACAGTCGCTTTGCCACGCACCTGGTCTCCCTTGGTTTCATAGAAGCCAAGTCAGATACTTCGCTGTTCATCTACCGTCGTGGCACTGATACAGCTTATCTGCTTCTCTACGTGGATGACATTGTTCTCACCGCTTGCTCAGCACATCTCCTTCGGCAAATTATCTCAGCTCTTCAGCAAGAGTTTCCCATGAAGGATCTAGGTGAGCTCCACCATTTCCTGGGGATGCAGGTTCAGCGCAGTGATGATGGTATGATTCTCTCTCAGCGACAGTACATGCTTGATATCCTGGACCGAGCAGGCATGACAGAGTGCAAATCTTGCAATACGCCAGTCGACACTAACCCCAAAGTTTCTGCCGACTCTGGGACTCCAGTCGCCGATCCTTCAGATTACCGCAGCCTTGCTGGTGCCCTGCAGTATCTGACCTTTACGCGACCGGACATCTCTTATGCCGTACAGCAGGTCTGTCTCCACATGCATGATCCTCGAGAGGCTCACCTTGCTGCTCTCAAGCGCATTCTTCGGTATATTCGGGGTACTCTACATCTGGGTCTTCTTCTTCGGCCATCGACGCTGGATGACTTGGTGGTCTATACTGATGCTGACTGGGCAGGCTGTCCCGACACTCGCAAGTCCACTTCGGGCTACGCTGTGTTCCTTGGCGACAACCTAGTTTCTTGGTCATCTAAACGGCAGAACACCGTCTCCCGCTCCAGTGCTGAAGCAGAGTATCGCGCCGTGGCCAATGGCGTCGCTGAGGCTTCCTGGCTTCGCCAGCTTCTTCATGAGCTTCATACTCCACTTCACCGCGCCACTCTTGTCTATTGCGACAACATTAGCGCGGTCTACATGTCCTCTAATCCAGTCCAGCATCAGCGAACGAAGCATATCGAGATCGATCTTCACTTCGTCCGTGAGAAGGTGGCCATGGGTGCCGTTCGGGTCCTTCATGTCCCCACGACATCTCAGTTCGCCGACGTCTTCACCAAAGGGCTGCCCTCTTCGGTGTTCACTGAATTTCGGTCCAGCCTGAATGTCCGTGGCTAAGCACCGACGTTCAGACTGCGGGGGCGTGTTAGCATATTCTGTTAATAAGGCCCTAAGGGGGTTCGGCCAGGACTAGGACCCCTGTCCGGTCTATTGTATCCTTTGGCAAGGGGGTTTTCTAGCACTAGTAATTCAGTTATAAAGTGGTTATCCCCTTGCCTCTATATATGTACCTAACCATGGCTTATCAATAATTATTCGAATTCTATTCTCCTTCACCGACTAATAAACTTATCAATGTCCTTTGTACAGATGTGAGAGACATTGATGAGAAAAGGAGGAATAATGTCATTGATAAGGTTCACCAATCTGCAATCGAGATATCAAAGAACCGTGGAGTGGTGCTATCAGAATTCAAGATCATAAATCAGGATCCACCAGCTCTATCTGACAAATCAGTCATCAACGCGATGGAATTTGCTGCAAAGCAGTTGAACCTTGAATACAAGTTGATGATTAGCAGAGCTTATCATGATTCTCTCTTCATGGCCAGGTCTAGTACTAGGCCCCAACAGGGATTTTTCCATTGCAAACCAAATATCCTGGCTGGTTTTCATTGAAACATGTTGCTTTGCTTAATTTCTGATGCTATATATTTTGGAGAGCTATTTCAGTGGGTGACATCATACTGACATTTTTACCAACTAACTCGTACAAACTGTCTTTGTTTTTTCAGAATATCACCAATGGGTATGATCTTCATTCCCTGTTACAAAGGTTTGTGCCCTACACATTGCTTGCCCTGTTCAGAATCAAATAATCGAGATGCTATAATGTTCAAGATAATCTAATTTCTCATACAGTTCAAAATTATGCATTAAGAAAAGAAATAAGTCTACATAACTCCCTCATGTATTGCTAGTTGATTACTTAACCCCTTTTGTTTAATCCCCTAATCTTTTAAATACAGTTTACTTAACCTCCTACGGTGTTTTGTAAAGTGGTTTTGTCCCGCTAATGTGTCACATTGGACAAAGATTTTTTTTCTTGTCCCATGAATACAGTACCTGGAATAATTTCTGTCTCAACTTGTTTTTAGATAACTTTTGGAGGTCCAGTTTTTGCTTTTTTGTTCTTTAACACAATGTGGCTAGAAAAAAAAAACCACAACTACAAGGTATAGAAAATCACCTTCAACTTATGGTGCAATCAGATAGTTTACTCCCTGTCATTTGTTGTTAGTTTTTTATGTAGACGCGTGTAACTAATACGACAATCTTGTCTAACGTAGCGTTTCAGCGGGACAAAATTACTTTGCAAGACAACTTTAAGGGTTAAACACATGGTTTATTAGGTTAGGGGGTTAAGTAATCTGTCTACAATACATGAAGGGATTATGTAGACTTATTCCTTAGAAAATAGACACTGTGATAACTAATATACGGCAGATCCTGGTGGATGTATTGATGAAAAGTTGGAACTAATAAGCTTCCACAAAATGAATGGCTACTGAAGTCATCCTTCCTGTTGCAGGTTACAGCCACAAACCGGAAGAACATGCGTCGCCAGAGGACATGGCGAACGGAGTGAAGGTACTAGCCTTGACAATGGCCAAATTATCCCTGGAATGAGCACAACATGGAGGCATCAAAGTTCAGCAGCACCCAATACCTTCGTCTTCCTCCATACAAACAAGCAATAATTTTATTCTTCAGGAACAACATCTGGATGGGCAGAAAACCAGTCCATATTTTTCATCGAGGGAATGAACTTCTGATGGCATTACGATGAATCTGAACTTATCATGTGAGCTTGCTTGATGTCTCAGCTGGTTTTCTTTCTGACTAGTCGGTTGGCAAACTTTCGGATTCTGAATTTCAATGGGAGTTTGTTTGCTTCAAAAGTTCAAATGCTTGAATTCGGAATTTCAATGGGGATTTTCTGCTCATCTGCCTTTATGAAATTTCGCATCCTGCTATTTTCTTCAAAAGAAAAGAATTTCAATGGGAACATGATGGACCAATGTTTTTTTTTGTTTGTATAGTACACTGAAGATTTTACCAAAGATAAATTTGATAAATTTAAAGATAAAAAAATCAAAGAGCTATTTTTTAATAGGAAGATAGTATTGTGAATAAGATAAAGAGTAAGTAACAGTATTTAAGAAAATAAAACTTTTTAATTTATGAACTGATTGTAGATAAGAAATGAATTCGTTTTGAGATAAGTTAAAATATTAAAACAAAAAACCCAAAATTGGGTTAAAATTTCGATATTTGCTCATACTATTTCAAATCCACTCTTTTATGTCATTTGGGTTCACCTGTAGATTCTGAATATTTACTCATTTGCCATTATTATTTTCAATTCGTTATTTTATGCTATTACTTTTTTATGAATATTTAGATCTAAATGACATAAAACAGTGAATTTGAAATAGGAACGATATATGAGCAAATACTAAAATTTTAATGGTATTTCTAGTGAATTGGAAAATAACGGTGGCATGGTAATTAACCAAAAAAAATATTTAAACCAAAAAAAATATTTCATACGGAGTGAATAATATTTTTCTCGTGTAATGCAAGCAGATAATTGAAAAAAATACAGTTAATAAAAAAATAAAGTTATCCAACCCGTAAAGAGATAACGGTCGGGTTACCCGTTCCAGTCTCCGACCTCCGCATTTCGTCGAACACCTGCTGCGATGCCGCCGCCTCTCCTACTCCGTGCGCCATGCCGCCCTCGCGTTGCCACCGCGGCCGCGACGGGCACCGGAGGTGTAGGTGGCGGTGCGCGCCATGCGAGGCCGCCCCCGCGGCGGCGGCAGCGCGGTAAGCCCAGGTTCTCGCGGCAGTCAGCCATCAAGAAGAGCTTCAACCAGGAGCAGGTGGTGTTCTCCACCCCCGTCCCCCCCGACCCCTCCGTCGCCGTCATCGGCGGCGGGGCCTCCGGCCTCGCCTGCGCCGCCGCCCTCGCCGCGCGCGGCGTCCGCGCCGTCGTCTTCGACACGGTTCGGGTCCCCTCGCCCATCCCCATCCACGGCTACGCCACGCGCGGGACTCACCTTCTCTCCGTTTTCTGCAGGGGATGCACGGTCTAGGAGGGAGGATGGCGACAAGAACGGTCGCCGGCGACGAGCAGCAGCTGGTGTTCGATCACGCGGCGCAGTTCTTCACCGCGAGCGACGAGAGGTTCCAGAAGCTGGTCGACCAGTGGATTGACAAGGGCTTTGTCCGTGAGTGGACAGGCCTGATCGGCGAGCTCGAGGTCGGTGGCCATTTCAGAACTATACACTCCTCGACACCACGGTACATCGGTGTGAACGGGATGCGCCCACTTGCAGATGAAATTCTGCCTGAGGTATACCAATATGACATATTATACATGTTTATTCAACCATAGATCACCAAACTGTTCCAGGATCATATGCCATGTAGATGCTAGAACTAGATCTGAATATTACTCTAATAGTCTGATTTGGTTGTCCGAGTTCGCTCGCTCCATGTAGCATGAAGCCATGAAGTGTGACCAAATCATTCAGTTGCTGAGCAGCTTTGGATTACTGATATGATATTTTCTTGGTTGCTCATTCGGTCATTCCATTGCTGAGTTGCATGTCAACCTGTGCAGAGTGACCTGATTGAAGTTGTGAGGCCTTGTTGGATAAGCAAGCTTGAGCCGTTCAATGGCCTGTGGCGCTTATTTGAGAATGAAAAGCCCCGTGGTCAATATGATGCAATTGTAATAGCACATAATGGTCAGTGCAAGTTTTCCCAGTATTCTTTCTCCTTAACCTTTTTGTAAACGGCATACATTTTAGCGCTTCGTTTTGCTCTTTGTGTCTATCTCTAGTTGGGTTAGTAAAGTTTAGGGGTTGTCTTTTCCAGTTTGAGCATTTTCAACAGCCCTATCTCATATTACAAAATAAAGTTTCAGAATAATCCAGAATGTTGCATTCATACAACATTGCATACCATACATCGGCAATTGTACTCTCGTGTGCTTAATAAGAGCAAAGTGCATTTATTATTTTCTTTATCCTGAAAAGAGCTTTTCACTTCCATTGAGATATTATTGTAGGAGTTCCCTTCTTGTACTTGGATATCAGTTTCCCACAAGTGTAATGAAGATATCACAGAATGCACAAAAGAAAGAAATTACCATGGACCATAGACAAAAACATATGCACCTCTTTTGTAAATATAATCATATTATGTTTCTGGAACTCATCTTATTTTTAACAAGAAGCACATCATATGTCTATATTTTGTTCCTTGGGATTAATATAATAATCATATTATGTTTCTGGAACTCGTCTTCTTTTTAACAAGAAGCACATCATATGTCTATATTTTGTTCCTTGGGATTAAATCATATTTCTGATACCTTTTCTACTCATGGATCAGGTAAATGTGCCAGTCATCTGCTCTCTACATCAGGTCTACCACTACTTACAAGACAAATGAAGGTTTACTGTTAGAACTAAATTTGAACCCATGTGGTGTTTCCTTTTCTTACAAGTTATTTCTGAGTTTCATACTCTCTGTGTTCAGAGATTGAATCTGAGTTCTGTCTGGGCACTCCTCGCGGCATTTCAAGATCCTCTCCCAGTTCCACAAAATTATTCTTATGGCACATTTGAAGGAGCATTTGTGAGAGATGTCGATTCCCTCTCTTGGATGGCCAACAATAGTCAGAAACTTTTCCCTTTGCAGACCGGCAGACCAGAGTGCTGGACATTTTTCAGCACTGCGGCTTACGGAAAAAGGAACAAAGTTCCACAGGTGGCTTATTTATCAAAGTTATTTGGAATTTTTCTTTTGCTGTATCATCTAGTTGCATGACACTACACATTATTGCGATTAATTAAAAGATCAAAGGTCAAGATGAAGGTTCCTAGCTTTTCACCTTTTTCTGTTGAGTTCTCTAATGTATTTGATCATTAATAACAGGAAAATATTCCAAAGGTCACAGCAGAAAAGATTAAGGAAGACATGCTTCGAGGTGTAGAACTTGCGTTAGGGCTATCAAGAGGATCTCTTCAGCAGCCATTCTACACGAGAGTACAACTGTGGTATAACAATGCATTCCTTGGACCTCACATTTGTTTTAAAGATGACAATAGGTATCCGAAACCCGATAGGTTTTTACTCTATTAGGGTAGATATACGGGTAAAATTGTTTACCTGTGGGTCTACTAATGGAAAAAAATAGTACCCAACAGGTACACGGGTATGGATATGGTTTCCTAATATCCAATAACCTATATTTTGGAGAGTTTAAATCATTGTTGTTATCGTTGTAGGTTAAATCATTGATGTATTATGTTTGAGAGTTTATTTATAGATGTAATTTTGATTTTATGATTGAATGAGTGATCGATCTAATTAGGTGAAACACTGTTTTTGTGGGAATAGATACACGGTTGTTATTTGTTAGCCTATTTTGTATGTGGTGTCTATTGATGGGTGTGGGTACCCGATGAGTATATTTTACCTGTATGGATATAGATTTAGAGAGAAATGATACCCGCATATATATATGGGTTATTTCTAATGGGTATGAGTTTGAGATGGTTAAACCTGATGGGTATAGACACATTGCCATCTTTAATTTGTTTACTATTTCATCATGTGTGATGAATTCATGCCTGAAACACAGGGGTGCAGCTCTGCCAATGAACACTCCAGGGGTCCCATGTATATTTGATCCACTTGGACGAGCAGGCATTTGTGGTGACTGGCTTACAGGTTCAAGCATAGAAGCGGCCGTGTTGAGTGGAATGTCTCTTGCAAACCATGTAATGTTGCCTTTATATGCTCTCTGTTTCTGCAATCGATTGCACATCTCGCAGTAAACAGAGGAACTAATTCATGGTATGTTCCAAATTTTATTTTATAATGCAGGTGGCTGACTACTTTGCAAGCAGCGGTGAACAACCTGAGGAGTTTGCAATTGGTTTGCATGAGAACTTGAACCCAGTTGAAGGCCATGATATCGGTCAGTTCCCAGGTTTAGACTCACAGAAGCCGGAGGTAGCTGAAGCTCATCTAACACCGAGCATATGAACTTTGGTTTGCAACGATTGTTGGTGTAGCATGTAAATGACAAGCTGATTCTTTTGTTGCTCAGATTATGTATGTTGTAGCCTGCACAATTAAATGTGCATGTATGTAGAAAATTTTGAAGTTCTTAGAAGTTTTCATCTACCTGAACCTGTTGTTTGGTAAGCTCCAGGTTCCCAATATATTTGAAAGACAGATTAATCGACAACTTATACGGTCGATATATACACCACCTTGAGCACATATTTCCAAAGAATTGCACTCTGCACTGGTTTAACAAGTACTCAATCCATCCATTAAAAAAACGTTTACTTCACAAATAAGATATTTTATTCCAATGCCCTTTAGCTATTATTACAAAACTTTTACTACTGATTTATTAACTTTATCTCAAAAGGTGAGACAAATAGAGTAAAACATTTGTTTCAGTTTAAGATTAGAGCATATTTGGAGTATTGGGTCCAGAATTAAAGAATTGGAATTCAATTTTATAAGGTGGGTTGTTTGGGTCATATCAAATCTGATCTAGAATTCAACCAAGAAAGAATTCATAAATTTATAGTTCTACCTAATTCCTTTTAAAAAAGAATTGATTGAATTCATAGTTCTGTATAATTTCTCTTCAAGAAAAAAGAATTGATTGAAATTCTTATATTTATCAATATTGATCATTGTAGTATGTTCGTCAAGCTTGTTTCTATAGCTAATATTTTCTTATATTAATAGAATTGATTCAACAGTATGTTCTCATATTTTAATTCTATGATTACCCAAACATAAATATTAGATTTTAATTAAATTCCACACAATTCAATGTTTTATAGAATTTAAAATGAATTTCATTTCTTTTAATATCTGAGATCCAAACGGGACCTTATAATCCAACTTATTTTTGTAAACCCAGATTGCATGTATATGACTGATTTTCAGATTCTTTACGACACGACTTGGTAAGAAATGTAGAGCAAAGAAGAAACATAGCTATTGAATAAGGAACTGAGGAGCCGTTCTTTATAACACTGCTATAGGGAAGGATTACAATTACACTCAGCTCAGAAGCAAACAGCATGGATTACAACGCATTATTATGATTGCAATCGTTAATTCATATCACCACTAAAGGGGGCTCAAAGCTCAATGCCCATTGGCAGGTCGATAGGACGGATATCGACTTACTTGGTTGGATGAATTCGGGTAATCCCTTGACTGGTAGGAGTAGCCATTTATGTCTGCCCCAAAATTCGGCATGGCCAGGTCAGTGTGGCCGTAAGACCACTGGCTCACCATCATATCGTCGAACTGGCCGTTGGAGTATGCAGGCAGATCAAACTGTGAGTAACTCCTGTCCCTTTGCCCGCGGGAAGCGCCATTCAAAGAATTGTAGAACCTTGCTATGTCCTCATCATAGTATTGCTCAGATTGATCAAACAGGTAAGGATCACCAAACATGCCGTAATCGGGTGTACTGGTGTTATTGGGCATGGAGTATTGTCGAGCAAGCCCATACTGGCGCTGCTGTAAAACCTTTGCTACCCTCCTATCACTATGCTCCTCGTCGAGCAAGTCGTTGATTATGTCTAGGTGCGGAAACTCGTCGCCAACCAGGCCTTGCGGTTGATATGGGGTAGATCTGGCAGAAATTTCTGATAGTAGTTGCCTGTTCCGTGGTTTTCCATGCAAATTAAGCTTCCCAAACTCGCTTCCGATGCTTGAGCTTACTGTCCCATTATCATTACTGCTGCTGCTACTTGCCTGCTGTGAGCTATCTTCTCTCCACTGGTACTGATTGAGTGTCTCAGGCTTGACAGTTCCAAATGTAAACCCTGGTCTCAATGATGATCTGTCTTTCCTAGCCAAGTTTTCTGGTGACAGAATGGAGGGTGACGATGCAAACATTGACTGTGCTTGTGCAACTCCTTGCTCTGATGAACTTGTCTGATGAGTGAAACTGCTAGGACCAACAGAACTTTTCTCCATCATGGCATTACGGTATGACCGAGGAATGTAGCTAGGAGCATTAGCAGAGGGCTCATTTCCTAAACGCCCAACTGCACTCCTGGAACGGGAAAGAAGTGGTACAGTCGGAACTGCTGAAGCAACAGGTGCTGTTTGTTTTGCTGCAGGGACTTGTGGGGCACTCAAGGGCCTTGATACTGCAATTACCTGGGTTGTACCACTGCTTACATGGGCAGTCTGCTTCTGAGCTTCAGATTTGAATGCCGTATGCGCCTGAACATGTCGTGCAACTGGAACTGACCTCTCATTTTGGGTCACATTAACGGTCAGAGGTCCTCTATTTGAAACTAACTGACCAGTTGGAGTGGTATTGACACCCATCACTGTAGTGGCAGTCACAGCACCTGAAGATTCACTTGCACGGGAACTCAAATTATTGGTGCTTTCTAATGAAGGTTTTGGCTGCTGGGAGGAGATATGTTGCTTCTTAATAGTGCTGGCAGAAGATGATTCTGACATTCTTAACTTGGATGGACTCATGACATCAGCATGCCGTTGTGCATTTTGCTTCTTCTGTGATACAGCTTTGTCATCCTGAAATATTAATTTTTCTGTTTATTCAACCAATTTGTGACACTTTATTGATTGATGGAGAAAAAAGAAGAATTAAAGAAACAACTATGTTATAGTTTCAAGAGAGATGGCACACCTCATTTTCATGTCTAAGGTCCTTAGAGTTTCCAGAAGTACTGCTGTTGTATCCGGCAATACCATTTGGTACTGAATTAGATCCACCTTGTGTGAACCCAGTTCGTGTATCATGATCCTTATTCCTCCGATTGTTTCCCCTAAATCACAAAATACAGTATCATAAATACCAATTGAAAAGAGGGGAAGATGATAAAATCGAAGCATACCTATTGAAGGAGGACTTGACATTTGTCCAGGCGCCTCCAGTATTCAAGATAACTGAAGGAACTGAATCAGATGAACAAGTCGACGAGCTGTCATCCACAAAAGAAATCCTCTTTCCTGCATGCTCATTTTGCATTTCACCACCTTCAGGCACAGTAGCTTGAGTTTCTGAAGCATCTGTTTCCCAATTAACAGGACTGGATTCACTGTCCTCAAGGTCAATATGAAGCAACTCTGAATTATCATCCCTGTTATCGGAGATATCAGACAATTCTTCAGGGTTGTCAGCATTTGAGGTTATTTCTTCTGCTTGGCTTGAGAGATCATCCAGGATCCTATCATCTGATGGACTGCTCTCTATTACTATTTCCTTTATGTCAGCCTTCTCATTTTTCCCTTTATTATTTTTCCGACCGTTCTTCTTCTGTTTAGCCTATGTAAAGAGGAAGATAAAATGATGTCCATTTATGTCATATGCAGACAAAACTACAAAATTAAATGGTGACAACAACAACACAGTCCAGATAGTCCCATTTCAAACACAAAATAACATCCAAATAAGGCCAGGGGTAAATCATGCCAGAAACTAAATAACCAAGAGATCCAAGCTGTGTAGCTCGGATACGGCTGGAAAGTCACATATCAGATATGCGTGGATACGTATTCGGTGTGTATCCGGTTATTTTCGTATTTTCAAATAAATCAAAAAAATTGGATACGTATCAGATTCTTACGGACACAGCTGGGCAGGCTGGCAAATACTCGTTCTCCCAAATTGCAAGCACAGATCCATTTACTCCCAGCTACCATCGCAACATGTCGCAGACTGCCACCACCTCCCGTCGCACCGCCTGGGGCTGGGACCACCATGGCACTACCTTCCTTCGCACCGCCTGGGGCCAGGACCATCACCTCCCGTCGCACCGCCTCCCCATCGCGCCGCCTTGGAGCTAGATCCACCACCGCTGCTTCCCGTCTCGCCGCCTGGGAGCTAGAGCCACCACCGGCCGCCGCATCCCTGCACACCAAGCCACCCTAGCTCTCCCTCCTGCCAGATCCAGGTAGCTTTCTCTTTTTCTTTTTTCCCCTTCTCTGTTTTCTCTTCTCTCTTCCATTCCCTTTATAGGTCTTAGTTTTTTATTTAGCATGTTTCCAGTGAGCAGTGGCAGCACACCAGCACTTGATGCGCCAGGGGTAGGGACTGTTGCTGCATTCTCTTCAACTTATTTTTTCTGCGTTAACTTATTACATTTGTTGTTATTTTTATAAGTATTGTTAATTTTTGTGTGTTTATGTATATAATATAATATATATATATATCGCATATTGCCGTATCAAGGATTTTTGGAAAATGATGTATCGAGGTATCGCCATATCGCGTATCCATATCGGTATCTGCGTATCTGAGTAACATAAGATCCAAGCCAATGGAGGTTCACATCAAAATTTAGCACAACAAAAAAACTGATAAGACAGACTAAGATGGCATGATTTCACTAGCAAAGAGAAACAAACCTGTTTTTTCCTGATGCGTTTTTCCTTCTCAGCAGCACTACGTTTTGCCTTAAGTTCAATTTCTGCAAGCCCAGCAGCTTCCTCTTCACGAATGAGCTCTTCTTGGCGCTTCAAAGCCACTGCCTCTTGGTATGCCACTTCTATTCGGCTGATACATGACATATAAGGTGTGAATACAAGACATTAATACATCATTGAAGGAAGAATTAAAATCCATTCGAGATATATGGCATGTATTGCCACAAATGGCAACTCAGAACCAGCACCTGTGCCACCGTGCACTAAAGCATGAAAGTAACAGAAAAGCAGGCATGCCAAGTGTATCATCAAGGGCTAGGAATTACTTCTTTAAGTTACTGACTCTTTTTGAACATCCATGGAGCAAAATATCAATACTGTACTCCCACATTGAATTGGAACAAGTCTTCTTACCTGAATATATGGGCTAATGCAAAAAATTCTAGTGTCTTCCAACCGAGCTCTACAAGTCGTCTATCATCACGTTCCATGGAATCTTTGTTGAAATCATCACCTGAGCTTACATCCTGTAACCACAGAATTTATTGGACTTACTACAGCAGCAAAAAAAACATAATTTCATCAATCTATTAGTATATACAACCTTTTCTAGTAACTCATTTGAGTCAATGGCTACTGCCTACTAGTCTACTAGATCCTCTTTCAGAACAGTGTTATGCAGAAATGCTGAATTTAATGAATGCAAATAACTGAGCATCCACATGAAGACAGATGATTTTAGTTCTAAGTTGAATATGAAAATAAATTTACAGCATTATATCTAGTAAATTGACCATAACATGAAATACTGTTGGATGAATCTTCTCCTGATAAAATAGCTGTACAAGGTTACTGCATACCTTAGTACGGTTCTGTGAACTTTTATCATCCTTTGTAGGCAAAGGTTGATGTGGCAGTGTGTCCAGTGCAGCTCTTTCAAGCAAAAGTATCACATCATCTGCCAATACAAACATGTCCTGATCAACAAGCACCATAGGAGTGCTTCGAACATCCATCTGGACCATCTCTATTAGTTTGGGCAACCCCTTTTTATTCTTGGTCTGGTATTCAAGAGCCTTTAGACCACTATATAGTGAGTCCATTACTAAGGTTGATGTAACTTCCTTCTCTATGAAAAAATGTTTCACTACAACTTTCAAGATAGTGTCAGCCTTTTCCCTTGTCATGTATTTCCGCACACTCGGATCCATGCCTAGCCAGAATGCATTGAAACTGCAACTTGGAAAGACAATTCTTTAACAATAGATAGATTGGCATGGCACATTGACAATTTTATCTTAGAAGGTATATAAGAAGTGTGCTTGGATATAAAGCACAAAATGAGCTCAGAAAATAGTTATCTGACCTGGACCACCTCACTTTATCCTCAATCAACCTGCTAAGCTTGCCTCTCCTTTCATCAATAAAACGGCGGCAAATTTGTTCCACATTTGAGAGATACACCCTAACTAGCTCCCTTCTGTACTGACCATCAAGGCAACGAAATGGGCGATCTGCCTTCTCCCTCAAATATTGCAACGCAAAAGCAGACATGGTTATGCAAAGCAAATAGATACTCTCAACTACCAAAAAAGTTAAAGAAAAAGAGCAAGGGTTCAACTGTTTTCAGTCTACCAACAGATGAATAATAGAAGCTGAAAAACTACAGTAAATAGATACCTGATCACTTGAACTTGAGCTTTGATGGTAAGAACGTCCTCAACAACAAAGCCATCATGTAATTTTGATAGCTCCATAAACTTTTTCCACCCCCAATCATGCTCTTTCTTCCAAAACCGGTGCAGTGTATCTGAAGTAGTCGTTTCTTTAAATTTCACAAAAAGAAATCAAACAAAATTACTAGACTAAATAGTGTTGTACCAAACTCACCGGAATACTTGGATTTCTTAGGGTCTCTATTAATTACAGCTATGGTAAACTGTGCAAAGTGACTCCATCCTGCAACATAAGCAAACCATACAGAAGATCACAATCAATGATTTCAGATCGTTTAGTCGAGACTAGTCGTAGGGGCACTGACTAATCGATTAGCCGTGACTAAGCGTGACTAATCATAGATTAGTCGTTGTACACTTGTACTGCACAAAGATGAGAATTTAGCCCACATGAGAGTAGGGAGAGAATAAGAGTGATAGCTACTGTGCACAGAACAGACTACCTTAGTGCCCACTGGCCACAACTGTGCCTAGACCAGACTACCCCCAAGTGCCTAGCCTTAAAGACTAGTATGGCTTGCTGGACAAAACGTGACTGCACAGAAGCAAAAGAAAAGGCAAGGAAAAAACAGTGAGGGTCGTAGAGGACCTCGCCGGTGTGGATCCGACACCGCCTCGCCGGAGTGAACATCCGCCACCGCTGTCAGATTTGGAGCGCCGCAGTCGCCGCCGGATTTGGAGAGCCGCAGCAGCAGCCGGATCTGGAGAGGCGCTGCAGCCGCTGGATCTGGGGCGCTGCCGCCGCCGGATCTGGGGCGCTGCCGCCACCAGATATGGAGTGTCGAAGCCTCCACCGTCTCGCGTGCCTCTACCGACCGCCGGGATCTCATGCCACTCTCTCTTTCTCTCTACCTCCTTATATCCTGTGTTGTGTTTTGGCTCTCTTTCCCATTCTCGCGCCTGCTTTGTTCTGGCGCCCGCGCGTACTCATTTTTTTGCTGCTTTTCTGCCAGGCGCTAGCTGCCTTCCCGCGCGCTAGTTCCGCACACGCGCCAAACGAATTTTTAACATGGCTAAACTAGTCGGCCATGTATTAGTCGGACGACTAATCGTGATTAGTTGCAACTAATCGGTCGATCAGAAATCTAGTCGTGCTAGTCGTGCATGGAGTGCTGATCGCTCAAAAAAATTCGATCAGGCCGACTAATCGCGACTAATCACGATTAGTCGGCCGACTTGTAATCAGTGATCACAATTGAGCGATCAAAGAGCAAAAGTGTATCGCTGTTGGTGAAATCAACTACCTGGGAGCAGCTTATCATGGTTGGCAACACAAAGAAAGAGCGACAAGTGATTGCAAACATCACATCCTTGTGGATAAATCAAGATATACCTGAAAATCAACCAATAGATCTCAAAATGTGGTGCACATGTAAAGTTTAAGCCTACAAAATCTCATAATGTGGTGCACAAGAAAAGCTTAAGCCTACACATCTGAAGCAAACCATAGTTATTAAGGCGGTAAGGCGAGGCGAGGCGGTGGACTACCGCCTTACCGCTTAAGTGGTAAGGCGTAAGGCGAGGCGACGCCTTATGCCCATATAAAAAATAGTATTTATGACTAAATATTAATAGACAACTAGTAAATTTTAAATAGTAATAGCAATATAGCATCATAAAAATAATGATATAATAACAAATTGCAATGTTATCACTTTATATAACTTACAAAACTAAAAACTAAATATATCTATAGTTAAAATTACAATAATAAATATAAAAGTATGTATAATAATATATTTAAAGCTCAATTCAGCTTATTCATATAATTTTAGTCAAACTCAGCCTAGTTACAAACCAGGCCCAAGGCCCAGTTACAAACCCTAAACTATCTCTCACACTCTCATCACAGTTCCCTCTCTTCCCCTCACTCTAGCCGCCATCCTCTCCTCCCCTCACTCCAGCCGCCACCCTCTCCTCCCCTCACTCCAGCCGCCACGACTTCCCTCTTCTCTCTCCCCCTCTTCCTCTCTTCTGCCTCTACGTCGAACCTTGCCACGCTCGAGCATGGCCGTGCAACACTCATGCCCTGCTCGCGCCGGCCAAGCGCCGGGTCGCGCCCCGCTCACGCCAAGCTGAGCCCCGCTTGCGCAGGGCTGCGCCGCGCCGCGCCCGGCCTCTTAGTGCTCGATCTGCCTCGCGCCAAGCTTCTCCATGCCCGATCTGCGTCGCGCACGGCCTCTGTGTGCCAGATCTGCACCACACCAGGCCTCTCCGCGCACGGGGGCAATGTTGGAGGGTAAGGCGTCCCGACGCCTTACCCTCGCCGAGCGCTCTACCGCTAAAGCGACGCTAAAGCGACGCCTTGATAATTATGAAGCAAACATGTACCAATGGAGGAATTGATGGTACCCAAACACACTAATCAAAATATTACCAACTTCAGTGGAATATATAGGACTGTGAAGTACATCAGGAACAAAAAACAATAGCAAAAACAAATTAGATAAAATATTGTCCCCTAATTCTGTGTAATCGACTAATCTTGTATGTAAAAAAACGAGAATGTAAAATAGAATCTAGTTGTGTGAAAAACATATCCAGCAAACAGGAGGAACAAAAGCCAAATGTGATATGCAGATATGCTACACACCCTAGAGAAAACAGTCATGTTTTTATACATGAAACTACCGATCATTTAAGACAAAAAAATATTTCTACAATAAACATATCAAGAGATGTGGGTATAAAATACCTGTATTACTTTTGATTATCACATTTTATAATACACTAGCCTTTCTTCTCCATGGAACGACAAGCTAATGGTCATGTCAGAGACAAACTACTGCTTAATGAAGCTGGTACAAGCAATTTGATAATGGGTACTTGTGCGCTAGCTAGAATGCCTCTGCAAGGGTGCAAGGAAACTGTGATACCCCTTAATACACCCAACCTATCCACAATGTTTTGCTTAGAGTGTTGTGACTTGTGAATGGTGCATTCTAATTTCTAAGTACTTCAATCACTAATTCACCATTGACAGACTGGCCACCCTTCAGCATTTGCATTTTGAAGTCCAAAGTGAACGGAAACAGTTTACCTAAAATGACCTATCGGCTATCACAATAGATGCACATTATAGTTGTCTGTGTTGTCACCTTCAATCAAAAATTAAAACTAACAGTCAAATACCATATAGCAGGGATGTAAGAAGCCCTAATGCAATACAACAATAAGTCAAAAACAATATGTAGTTTACAAAACTATCAAAGATCAAATAGCAACACCAATTACTGCATGATTATCCGTATCAAGAGGGCATACCATTTGTAGCCACCAACATCAAAGGAATTACTCCGCAACTCTCTCTTATTAATTTGGGAGAAATTATCAATCCTCCAAGTAAACTTTCCATAAAGCTCGGAAGGCCTTTGACCTAATAAAAGAAAATGGAAGCAAATATAAGGAAACCATTAAATTTCTTAGAAGGTTTGATTATCATAAATATGTGATCCAATAGAATCTTCAAATAACTAATGCATTAATTATCTATTATTAATTACCACAATTTCTAAAGATACAGGTCAATGTTTCCCCGAGGTGCTAGGTGCTGGTCTGCTGTCTGGGCAGTTCGCAGCATAAATCGATTAGGCCGTCTAGGCAGGAGGGTGTCACCTAGCACCTATGCGCTGTGTAGGTATCTGTCTTTTAGAAGACTGTTACTGGTTGAGCTGACCGTTATAAGAAGTTACGGATTTGTTGATTTTTATTTAAAAAATTTGTAAAAAATAAGGACTGATTGTTGGAAGAAGGTAATACAGAACAGTCTTGCTAACAAATATGACATTTGTTGTAGTGTATAGAAACAAGGAAATGTAGAGCCAGTCTGGTAAGGTTTTAAAGGTAATGCATTACACAGAAAAGGAAATAGGAAATAGGAAAGAGAGTTGCATCGCATGTAACTCACCACAGTCATCATCATCAGTGTCCGAGTAAGCTGGCGAAGTGGATGGTGTTCCATTCTCAACTTGCTCACTCGATCTCCACTCTGCTAAAGATTCCCCAGAGTGGCTTTGCTGATCGCTTGGCAACTCCTCAGTTGACGATGATCTACCATCCCCCGAATAGTCCTCAATCAAAGTACCAGCCATGAATCAATCTTGAAAGAAATACAGCTCCACTAGCAACCACACTCTTTTCCTTCCTACAATAATAATGATAATGAGATCCAAAAGTCATCAAATTTCAGCTTAAATATGCACTGGCATTACAAAAGGAGAAATCAACAAAGTAGACCTAAACCTCTAGACCCAGTAGCAAACAGGGGCAATGGTTCACTAGTATGTCCGTAAAACTTAAGACACGATACATCACATATCAAAGAATTGCAAGATGTATACAGTATTGAAATAGACATTGTGGAGCACAAAGGAACAGAGCTGGAGCGACAAGAATAAGCTCTTTTTTTTTGCCCAGATCCCAGAAACACCACTGTTGTTATCATATAAAACCTCTAATTCCGAAACACCACTGTTATTAAAGAGGCGATTCTATCATACAAAACCTCTAATTCCCAGCAGACTAAAGAAACACAAAGCTAGAATCCTCAGGCCGCCGTGAGAAAAAGTAAACCTAATCGGCATTAAATCATCTACGTGAAAGCTAGTTCCTTTTTCTCCTTCTGCCCTACGCAACAACCAGAAAAAAAAAATCACAGCGCGACACCGCAACATCCGTCCTCAGCACTCGGCAGCTAACCCAATCCAATCCAACATCCCCGGAACGAACGGCGCAAACGAGAGAGAAAGCGAGAGATTACGCGGCCCCAGAGCCAGATCGGGGAGGCGCGCCAATGCCTCACCTCGCCGTCAAACCCCCGGACTCGGCCCGGCGCCTCCCGGGTCCTCCGGATCTGACCTCGCCTCCTCCTCCTCCTCCTCCTCCTCCCCCACGGCTCCCCCTCCCTCCAATCGGGCGAGGCCTCTGCTAGCCGCCCGTCCGTCGCCCCCGCGCCGAGATCGCTAGCTCCCTCCTCCTCCTCCTCCTCCTCGCGTCAGGCGGCGGCCGGGGCGGATGAGAGAATGGAGGGGAACCAAGCAGCGTGCCCTAGTCGAGCTGAGGACGAGGGGGATGTGAGGATTTTTGCCTTCTGTTTTTTTTCTTCTTTTATTCGAGTTGAATAATCGTGTCGGGTTTAGGCGACATGTGTGTATATATATAAATGTTATACTACACTACGGGTGTAAAATAACTATTCTACTGAAAAATTTATTACTGAGAAAAAAGTAGTACTCAATTGCTAATCTACTTAAAAAATCAGTACTGAAAGTAGTCGGTATAGAATAGTTATTCTATACATGTGTTGTAGAATAGCGCTCCCATGTGTATATATACGTAGTTGGGATTTTTTTATTTTTTTTTTCATGATCTTTAATTATTGTATAAAATTGTATATCTAGATGGATAAGGCATTAAATGATGTTCCAAATTAGATCCAATGTTCCAAAACTAGATACTTGAATTAGGCGTCATTTGGTTTTTTAGTGTAAAAGTTGTCATGTTACATTAGATGTTTAAATGTTATTTTTGAGTATTAAACGTAGATTATTTATAAAAATCATTCATAAACAGTGAATTATTCACGAGACGGATCTAATGAACCTAATTACGTCATGATTTGATAATGTGATATTACAGTAAACATTAAGGGCATGTTTGTTTCAGCTTCTAGCAGCTAGAGAGATTCTTAGTAGCTAGATAGTCTGAGTAGCTGGTGTTTTCCAGCTTCTAGATTATAGTTCATTTTCAAATTATGTAGCTACTGATTCTCACAATCTAAGTCCAAAATCTGGACCGTTTGTTTCTGTATCAGATTCTAGAAGTAGCTGCAGCTGCCAGAAGCTAAAACAAACAAGCCCTAATTTGTTAATCATGGATTAATTAGACTTAATAAATTCGACAACGCGAATAATATTTTGATTTTACAATTATTTCTATAATTGGTTCACGTTTAATCCTTCGAATTAATGTCAAAATATCTGATGTGACACGTACTAAACTTTAAACTTTAGTCCATATAATCAAACGTGCCACTTAGATAGGGTGTTTGTTATGTCTATCATAAGAGTGGCTTTGGTAAATTTTGCAGGTGCATAACTTTGGTGAACTCGGTTTTCACGTGTTCTTAACCCCTGTAATTGAATATAATCATATATTTATAAAGTGACTACTCACCATGCTATATATAAACAATATTAGGTTCTTTATTTTTCAAATGTTCAGGTTTAGTGCAGAGAGATTCGATAATTTGTTACACCTAAAAATTTATTTAGTTTTTTATTTACTTAGATAATCTCACATGTCATTATCATGATAAGTAACGATAAAAAGGTAATCTTACAATTGGAAATCATCTTTTTTCATGAAAGTTAGAGTGATGTTTCTTGCTTGAGTCAAATCAACAATTTTGTTTGTATAGAGAATCATGCATCTTATATCTTTAGGGCTCCTTTGAAACTCTGAAATTTTACATGATTTTCGCAGAAAATATATTAAATTCTCTAATATTCTTTTGAAAAACTTGTGTTGTGTTTTTTACTCATAAGACTCAAGGTCTGTTTGGTTCAATAATTCTTTTGGTCACCTAGCTTTTTCACAATTTGTAGATTCTCGTAGTACAAATTTGAAAGTTGATATAACCTAGATTTCACAGATTCTCAGTTCAACTTTGAATGAATATTACCTACCATGCTATTAAAACATATCAGTTCATGTAAAATTTGAAAAAGTAACATTTTAGTAAAATATATATTTTTAGTGTAATTTAAAACTATATAATTTTAATATAAACATTACAAAATTTCATAATCAGAATGATTTACATGTAAAATTACACATTAATAATATAACTAAACATATTCCAACCAAAAAACTTCTCTAGTTTTTTCTACAACTCACCGCTCACAACAGCTTTAAAATAGCTCACGACAACTTTTTTAGAATCTACAGCTCAACTAAACACACTCAGGTAGCAAGTTTTACTTGTAAGGTATATTTGTGGTGGTTTTTTTTGCTCGTTTTTCAAGTTACTACGAAAATGAAAAACTAGCAATCATTATAGTTTATTTTACAAATCAAATTAACATTAGACAACATATATTATCTAACTGCCTCCATCCTCCTAAACTACTCTACATTTTATATTTTTCAAAGCACAATGTAAATATTGTTTGCAACATGAATTAAAATAAAAGCATCTGCCAAACCAAACCAAACAATGAGTGTCAATCACATCATTGTTCAAGTGCACCTCTTTCAAGCAAAAGTATCACATCATCTGCCAAGACAAGACAAACATGTCCTCATCAACAAGCACCATAGGAATGTGCTTCCAACATCCATCAGGACCATCTACATGAGTTTGTGTAACCCCTCTTAGTTCTTGCTCTAGTACTCAAGAGCCTTTAGACCACTATATAGTGAGTCCATTATTAAGGTTAACTGGTTAAGTACTCATGCGTTACAATAACATGAAAAAATACAACATTAAAAGAACAACATGCAAATGATACAAATAACTCAAAACACGATAACATACCATTTATCGTAATTCAGTTTCAAAAGTAATATAGCGATTTTAAAAATGATGTAGATCTTAGTGTGATTTTACTAACAATAAGATCCACGTATCAATGAGAAGCTAACGGTGGTAACAGATTCAAACCACCCCTAGCTTCTTTTAAAGTAGTATTTATATAGATATAACGAGTCTATTACTAATTCCTTGTCTATGAAAAAAATGTTTCACTACAGCTTTCAAGATAGTGGCAGCCTTTTCCCTCTTCATGTATTTCCTAGCCAGAATGCATTGAAACTGCAACATGGAAAAAAAATAATTCTTTAAAGATAGATTGATTGGCATGGCACATTGGCTAGTTCCATTCTGTACTGGCCATTGAAATGGATACCAAAAATAATTAAAGAAAAAGAACAAGAGTTCAGCTGTTCTCAGTGTGCCTGAAAAAATACAGTAAATGGATACCTGGTCTCTTGAGCTTTGATGTTAAGAACGTCCTCAGCAACAAAAACATTTTTCGATAATTTTCATACAGATTTTTGGAATAAGTCTATATAACCCCTCACGTATCGTAGATTGATTAGTTACCTCCTTAACCTAATAAACCATGTGTTTAACCCCCTAACCTTTTAAATATTGTTTACTTAACCCCTAAGGTGGTTTGCAAAGTGGTTTTACACTGTTAGTGCGCTACATTAGATAAGATTGCCACATTAGTTACATGCATCGTTATGTGCGGATTAGATTAAATTAGTGTAAATAATAAATAGCATATTAGTTTGATAATTTGTAGATTAGATTGATAATTACTTTTAAATGACGCAGTTGATTTTTATCTCAATGTTTGACCATTTGTCTTATTCAAAAACTTTTTGAAATATCATTTATTTTGTTATAATTTGTTTTATTACTAAAAGTACTCCAAGTATAACTTATTTTTTTTGTATATTTGCATAATTTTTTTGAATAAGACGAATAGGCAAACGTTAAGTTAAAAGTCAATTGCGTCATTTAAAAGTTAACGAAGGGAGTAACATATTAGATTGTATTAGAATTATAAATATCCCTTAAGAATCATGGAATAAATCAAGTAGAAGGAATTATTTAGTTCCTCCTCTGCTCCTACCAATTTGGTATTAGAGCCTAGGTTCCGAGGATCCGATCATGATGAAGACGTTCACCCATCCGCAGAATTGAAGCAGACCATCGTAGATTTGAAGCAGGTTGTCGTCGGTGTCTCGGCGCAACTAGGTTTGGCTCCGGTGGCCTCCACGCTGTCAAGTATCCCCTAAGGCGGGACATGCTTCCTCTTCGCGCCATCACCCTCGCTAGTTGTGGTGGCAGAAGCGCAAGGGGAGGAGGGAGTTGGACTTGGTGGCTCGGTACAAAGGGTGGTGCGGTTGGAGGAAAGAGAGGAACCGCTGCTCACTCCTGCAACTCCACAGACAATGACGAGACCGATCCGGTGCCCCAGCCGCTGCTTCCGCCTGCTGACGAAGATGGCGCCGAACCCAAGGAGGACGAAGACTCCATTGGCGGTGAGGAAGGTACATCACAGACAGAGATAAAGGGAGCAGGGGGCGGAGGAAGAGGAAGAGCAGACAGAGGACAATCTTGCGGCATGCGGAGGCCTACCTAAAGCAGATCGTGCTTCAATACCCAGGCAAGGCAACCAAGGCGCTCAAGTCCTGTGAGAAGTTGCTGCCCCCCGCCCACTGACGATGGCGTCGACCCAGGGAGGATGAGGACTACGTGGGTGGCGACGACAAAGATCAAGAGGGGAAGGAGGATGACGAGGACACCGCCAGCTTTATCGCCACCGGCCTTACCTGACGCCGCTCACCGCGTGGGCGCCATATCCACGTCGGCAGCCTAGCGTCAACCTTCCCGAGTGTCGTTCTTCCCTACGTGCCATCGGTCCTCCCCGCAAGCAAGCCTATAGACCACCACATGCGCCACATAAGTGAATCGGCGCAACAGGCCACCACCGAACTCCTCATCGTCACCACCGGTTCTCCTCGTCGCTGTCGATCCGTTCCGCCGCCGGCGGCCTAGGCCTCCCTGTTGTTGGCCACCCCGTAAAAGTTCCTCAACAGCACAGATTGGGGCACAATAATTCCTGACGCAAAAAATCTTGTTTTGACACAAAAGATCCAAATTGTTCAAGGAGTTTTTTGCTACGTGCACCCGTTTCATATCCACAGCATGGGGAAGGCGGGGCGCGTAGGGCTGCCGGTCATAGACAAGAGTTGCGCCACCACCACGACAGCTACCAGCAGTCGATCCTCGGGTTTAGCAATGGCGGCCATGGTTTTCACGATCTGGCTTCACAAAGAGGGCATCACAACGCTCGACCCTAGGGAGGATGACGTTAAGGAAGTTAGATTCTTATCCGGATTTTAGCTCGAGGACGAGCTGATTTCCGAGGAAGGGAGAGATTGTTATGTGCGGATTAGATTAAATTAGTTAGTTTAAATAATAAATAGCAGATTAGATTGATAATTAGTAGATTAGATTGATAATTAGCAGATTAGATTGTATTAAGATTATAAATACCCCTTAAGGGTCATCAAATAAATGCAGAAGGAATTATTTAGTTCCTCTCCTAGATTGTTATGTATGGATTAGATTAGATCAGCATATTAGATTGTATTAGGATTATAAATACCCCTTAAGAGTCATCGAATAAATCGAGCAGAAAGAATTATTTAGTTCCTCCTCACTCTTACCACGGGCCTACATAAAAAACTATCCCAGACTTTTCATTCACTCCACCATTGTCTCATTCACTCCCTCCCTCTTCAGCTAGGCAAATGACAAGCTGATGATGGGAAGTAAATCATCTGATTGCAGTATGAGTTGAAGGTGAATTTTCACACCTTATAGTTGTGGTTTTTTTTCAGCCATGTTGTGTTAAAGAACAAAAAAAGTGAAAACCAGATCTCCAAAAGTAGTATAAAAACAAGAAAAGACAAGATGAGGCAGGGGTAGTTAAGTAAACGGTATTTAAAAGGTTAGGTGGTTAAACACCTAGTTTATTAGGTAGGGGGTTAAATAGTCAACCAGCAATACATGAGGGGTTATTTAGGCTTATTCCTAGATTTTTTTGCAAAAAAAGAAGAAGAGAGAAGTGTGCCTAGACTTAAGCCATAAGATAAGCCTGAAGCGAATGGCACTTTAGTGTTGTACCAAGCTCAACAGAATACTTGGATTTCTTAGGGTCTTTGTTAATTACAGCTATGGTAAACTGTGCTAAGTGACTCCATCCTGAAACATAACAAGCCATACAGAAGATCACATTTGTGCAATCAAAAAATAAAAGCATATCACTGTGGATGGCATAAGCTACCTGGGAGCAGCTTACCGTGTTTGGCAACACAAAGAAAGAGTGACAAGTGATTGCAAACATCACATCCTTGTGGATAAATCAAAATGTACCTGAAAATCAATCAGCAGATCTCAAAATGTGGTGCACATGGAAAGCTTAAGCCTACAAAATCTCATAATGTGGTGCACGCTGCACGAGAAAACCTTAAGCCTACACATCTGTAGCAAACATGTACCAATGGTGGAATTGATGGTACCCAAACATACTATCAAAATATTACCAGCTTCAGTGGAATATATAGGACTGTGAAGTACATTGGGAACATAAAATAATATTACCAACTACTGCTTAATGAAGCTGATACAAGCAAGATGCTACTGGATACTTCAGTGCTGGCTAGCATAACTTCAATCACTAATTCAATATTGACAGGCTGGTCGCCCTTCAGCATTTGCATTTTGCAGTCCAAAGTGAACATGGAAATAGTTTACCTACCCTGATCTGTCACAATAGATGCATGGCATAATTGGATGTGCTGTCAACTTCATTACAGAAATTAGAACTAACAATCAAATCCCATCTAGCAGGGAAGTAAGAGGCCCTAATGTAGCATAACAAAAACATGCTGCGGTTTAAGAAACTGTCGAAGGTAAAAAAAAGCAACACCAATTACTACATGGTTATTTGTACCAAGAGGACATACCATTTGTTGCCGCCAACATCAAAGGAAATACTCCGCAACTCTCTAAGGTCTCATTTGGATCCCAGATATTGAAAGAATTGGAATTCATTTCAAATTCTATAAAACATTGAATTACGTGGAATTTAATTGAAATCCAATATTTATGTTTGGGCATTCCATAGAATTGAAATACGAGAACTAATTCCCAAACATGTTTGGTTGATCAAACCATGGAATCAATTCCATTAATACAAGAAATATTAGCTATAAAAACAAGCTTGATGAAGGAATACATAATACAATGATCAATTTTAACAAATATAGGAATTCCGGTCAATTATTTTTTCTTGAAGAGGAATTGGGCAGAACTGTGAATTCCTGGTTGAATTCTAGATCGGATTTGAAAATTCTAATTCCATGGTGGCCCAAACAGCCCACCTCATAGAATTGAATTCTAATTCTTTAATTCTAAACCCAATACCTAGGATCCAAACATGCCCTAATGTTAATCTGGGAGAAATTATCAATCCTCCAAGTAAACTTTCCATAAAGCCACGAAGGCCTTGGTCCTAATAAAAGAAAATGAAAGATTGAAAGCAACAACTATTGAAGCACAAATATGAGGAAACCATTATCTATTAGAAGATTCAATTAACATAAATATGTAATCCAATAGAATCTTCAAATAGCTAATGCATTAATTATCTCTTCTTAATTACCATGGTTTCTAAAGCTGGATCAGTTTACTAACCAACGTTTCCCCAAGGCGCTAGGCGCTGGTCTGATGCCTCCTGATTCACAGGACAAACCGACTAGGTTGTCTAGGCAGGGGGGTGCCACCTAGAAGTCTTTTAGAAGACTGTTACTAGGTGAACTGACCGTTTTAAGAAGTCACATACTTGACGACTTTTATTTAAAACCATTGCAACAATTAACGAGTGATGATTGGAACTAGGTAATACAGAACCATCTTTTGCTAACAAACATGGCACTTGTGGTAGAGTATAGAAACAAGGTATGGAAATTGGAAACTATTGCATGTGATGGAGTCTTGGTGGGTTGATGGTACCCTGCTTTGGAAGCATGGAGTTAGAAATTTGATCCCTACAGCTGTAAGATAATTGAACAAACAAAAAAAAATCCATTTTTCACGGTTCTTATCTCCTAGTGACTCACTAGGTCAGCTGGGCTATGATCACTAGTGTGGTAATCTGGCGATGTGAATGGTGTTCCATTCTCAACTTGCTCAGTTGATCGAACAACCAACAGTCTCAGTCCAATCTAACCACGTGAGACGCAACGATCCTGCTCGGCAGCTAACCCAACCTAACCCAGTCCAATATCCCGGGAAGGCGGGAACAAACGACACAGACCAGAGAGAGGGGGAGATTACGCCTTACCTCGTCGGGAAACCCCCGATTCGGTCCGGCGACCGCGCGCCGGGTAGTCCGGATCCAACCTTCCGCTCCAATAGGAGAGCCGTCGCTTGGCACTGCCGGCCGACGTCCCCGCGCCGAGATCGTGAGCTCCCTCTTCGTCCTCCTTGCGACGGGCGGCGGAGTGGCGGACGACGGGAGGAGGTAGGGGCCCAACTCTGATTTCAGTTCATTATGTATATAAATAAAATAGAGAAAGTTTCTAAAATGGAATATTCGATGATTTCCCACTCTTAAAAATGAGCTTCGATTATTTGCCACTTTGGTCCACTGTCATACATTTAGATGATCCTACTTGTCATCCACGCAAGTGGCAAATAATCAAAGTATACAAACTTTTTAGTGACAAATCCTCAAATCTCCCAAAATGGATCCAATTTCATATTTGTCATTTCAACTACATGCTGTGGTTTTAGGACTCACATATCAATAAGAAAAGCGAGTGATATACGTAAAACTAAGTAAATTTTCAGAAATAATATCGTATCAATAAAATATCAAGAGCATGTAACATAACATGACATAAGACAAGGTCCTAAATTATTATTGTACTACACAACGAGAGTTGGCTAACAAATTACGGTAAACCGTAATATATATCTATACTTTAAACCTCCCCTCGTTTGCTCTCTCCACAGCAAGCCACGTCACAATTTTACAGAAATACCCTTCAGCTTTCTGTAATTCGTTAGGCATCCAGGGCATTTTGGCTGCCGCAGGCTGCCACGTCGCTTGGGGCGGGGCCGGCTTTTTTGCGAAAAGTCCGCTGGTTCATCGCTATTTGCACGAAGGCCCGTCGGACTATTTCCGTTGAGTTGCGTTTTTTGCGTATGAGTCTCTTTTTCCTGAAATTTTATACCCGAAGAAGAGAAAATTTGGGAAAGCAGAGCGCGCTCTGAAAACGAAGAACTCAGGGGTTGTTTTGCAAACTTTCCTAGGCAGAACGGAGCCTAGCCTCCGCGTGCCCCGTTCCCCATTCGGTTTTCCTGTCCCTTGCCTAACCCTAGCCGCCCACGCTGCCCTCACCTCCGGTGCTCGCCGGCGGTCGGATGGGTGTCCCGCTCTTGCTCCCGTTCTATGCCTCCACCGGCTTATTCCGCTCGCCAGATCCTCATCTGTCTATGCGACAACGGGCGACGGGGACGGCGTCGTCCGCATCTACAGCTCCGATGGTTGAGACAAGCTCTGAGATCTAGAAGAGAAGCGAAGAGTCGAGGGGACGACCGGGCTACTACAAGCACATGAGGAGGTCGCCGGGATGCTACGGGGTACGGGAGGAGGCTGCCGGGGCACTGTCGGCGCGGGAGAAGCAGGAGCTCAAGCGCGACCTCTCATACGTGTCGCGCTCTCTGGCTTGTCTTGTACGTGTTTGTTTTATTGGCTGACTGGTTCGACGCCGAGCGGCCGGCCAGTGGCATGCGTGCAGAGTGCTGTCCAACTTCGCCTTCTCCTTCGCCATCATCTCGATGCTCACAGGGGTCACGACGCTCTACAACACGGGCCTCACCTTCGGGGGTCTGGCCACCATGACCTTCGGGTGGTTCGTCGCCGGCACCTTCACCATGGTCGTCGGCCTCTCCATGGCTAAGATTTACTCCTCCTTCCCCACCTTCGGGCTCCCGCAGTCTCTACTACTGGAGCGTCCGTTTTTCTGGCAAGCGATGGGCGCCCTTCGCCTCATTGATCATCAGATGGTAAACATATGCATCATATAGATTAATTAATCATTCTTTATTATCACGATTTAATCCATGTCTTATTAGTCCATGCCTACCATCTAAGTTCTTGGAATGGCCGCCTAATTTCTTGCCTGATTGTGATCATGTGAAAGGATTAAACATGGAAATGTTCCATAAAAAGAAAAGGAGAAAGAAAAAAGAACATGGAAATGGATATGATCATGCATATGAACAGGCTTGTGATTATGCAGTTTTCTATTTCTTGTTGGGAGTTTAAGATATATGGATAATGGAATAGCCTGACCCATTTGGTTTTCTTTCTCTTCCACTTTTTCTTTCATTGTTTCTTATTGGAGTGGCATCAAATTTGCATTCGCAAAGGCTTGGACAAGAATGCTAGGTTTGCAAAACCCATTGGCAAAAGAGAAGCACTCATAAACAGTTTTAAACGTGTGATAGGAGAGAAAGGAAGGGGCTGGACAGCACAGGTAAGAAATGATAGTGTAAATGCTTGTTCTTTATGTTTCCATTCTTCTAAAAATGTGTATTAATTCTGTAACAGATGTATCAACAATATCCGGGCCCAAGTGACCTCTTCGCTACTAGGACATCCTTTCCAATGGAGCGGCATCTGTTTGTACAGGGAATAAATACACAAGGAGATTCTGGGTTGGTTCTCTCAACTGATGCTAAACCTAGATTGAAATGGACCCCTGAGTTACATCAGCGATTTGTAGATACTGTTAATCAAGTAGGAGAACAGAGAGTAAGTATAAGATTCTTATCTTCTCAATGTACTAAAGGTAGCTGACTTCTTACATTCATTTTCGTCACCCAGAAGCTACTCCAAAAATAGTCATGAGGCTCATGGGCTTTCTAGCACTCACCTTATATCATCTGAAAAGCCATCTCCAGGTACCTGACAACTAGGAAATCTCCCATTAAAAATGGTATTGAAAATTTCAGCACAAGCCATAACTTGAATGTTTCAGAAATACAGGCTAAGTAAGAACCTCCAAGCTCAAGCTAATGTTGGGACAACAAAGAACGGTAAAATCGAGATTAATTTCCACTGCTACCACTTACTGCTACAATAGTCTTATAACAACTCATGAATGAAGTGATGACAATTTGCAGCCATGGAATGTACAGCTGTAGGTGATAGGATGCCTAGAACAAGTACATTAGCAATGACCAATGCAAATGTCATTCCACAGGCATAGAAGTAAGAAAATTTCCCATGGACTTTACAATTGTATCCATCTAAATGTTGGAGTAAGAGTGAGTCTCTTTTATTGGGTGCAAGAACTATTCAAATTGGTGAAGCACTACAGATACGAATTCATTCTGTTTTAATGCCTTATGCTGATTGCAATGCACTTGTGTCTTGTGAAATGTGGGATCACAAATCAACAACTGCTCTTCTGCTCAAGTTTCAACTCACTCCATTTTTTAAACTGATGGCCTGATGCTACCTTCCTATTACAGTAAATGAGAGGTATCAATTGCATTTTATGTAAATAGGGAAAATAATGATGTTCTAAAAACATTCAACTATTGTCAATCACAAATGTTCCTTATTACATATGCTAGATTATTTTCTATTGTAGATGTTGTTGTTTCTTTTTTTTCATATCTCATAATTTTGCAAAAAAAGGAGAGGATCTTATATATTGAATATATATATATATATATATAATTTTGCAAAATATAGATAGGGTGCCCAAAGGGGCACCTCCTGGGCTAGTATATATATATATATATTACTTATTTTTTTAAGAAGAAAGTCACGCTGATGCAGTAACGATGTTATATGAGGACTTTCTTAGAGATCACTGGTACTAGTACACACTCAACGTTAGAATTCTAATGAGATCTGGTACTAACTTGCTTACATCCCTTTCAATACTATTGTTATATTGTAAGCCATAAAAAGTTGCTTGCTAAATTGTTTGATTGAAGTAGTTACATATTTTACGACAAAACAATTGTATAAGCTTAGCAAACAAAACAAGTGACTGAACAACCTAAATTATGAAGTTACAAAATCTAGAGATAAACAACTTTCATTTTGTACGTGCGGTTAAAAAAACTGGTTTCATCTGAAATTTGCTTGATTTAATTTACGACTTTCTACCCAACATTAGAAACAGGGTGACCATTTTTCCGAATCAGAAGCTTACAATCATTCAGAAAAAGGAAAACTTTACACCTAAGTAGATCAGTAGATGTATTTTGTTACCCACGTTTGCGTAAACGTAGTGCAAGGACATTTATGATTCAAATATGTTCACGGTTTCCATGTCGTCATAATCTTCACGGTTTTACGACATGTCAATGATGTGTCGCTGACAGATGAGAGCCACCACAATCACAACAATGAAAACATTTTGCAGATCCTTGAAAATTGTAATGGCATGCCGGGAATTTCCCCCACAAAAAAAGGAGGTTGATTTTATGATACATCTACTGCATTGCAAACTCCAATAGAGAAGAATTCCCAGCTCAAGATGCAAATTTTCACAAGGTTCCCTTTAAAAAAGATTCCTATTTTGTACACAAGATAGAGAAAGATTCATACAACTGTATCCGACACTCCGATTGCAGAAGCCTGACTGCAAAAAACTGAGGGGAAGAGAGGGGAAAAAAGGAACTTGCAAATGAAAAAAGCAAAGGTTATTAACCACAAATGTGATAAGAAAACATCCTACAGAGCTATGCAGAGAAGTCTCTGACAATCCAACATCAAAAACCTTAATAAACCCGCCATGACCATCCATTCATTCTTCTGATGTTTTGATCTGAAAGAAACCCAAGAATTCAGGTATCATCAACCTGGGAATGGAAAACAAAGCTTGGAAATGTGGTGGTGATGTCCCTGCACAAATGTGGCCAAGATTAGCTTCTGAATTATCTATAGAAGAAAACAGATGTGTTTCAAAGAGAAAGCCGAAAAATATGGATGCCTCATCTTATTTAGAAAAAAAGAGAAGATATTGAGTACTTTTATGTTGAAAAAAAATAACCCATGTGGTACTTTGTGCCGGTTTGGGGGATATGAAGTGGTATTGTATCCATGAAGAGGATAGCTTCAATCTCAACCATGGAGCCACTAACTCACTACGCATTTCAGCGCATTTGTTTTGAGGAGCTGAATGCTGACAAGGCATGTATTTAAAAATTTAAATGAACCCCATTGACAATTCCACCTTTGTTGGTAGGTTCCAAGCCCTGGTCTAGGAGGAAAAATTGTTATTTTGACACTCCAAAGATGTGCACTTTGCTAATGATGACACTTCTGAGGCTGACATGTAGGACCACTTGAGTCAATGAAAGTGGGTCCGGATGTCAAAAATGCAAAAGCCACTTCATTAAAGTGTCAAAATAGCAAATCTCCCGGTCTAGGAGGGAGGGTCACTTTCCCCTAAAAGATTGTGTTTGGCTTGACGAGCTAATGAAAAACCTAGCCAGCCACTCAAATGGAGATGTAGCTAAGTTTGGATAGTGGATGCCCGATTTATGCATTTCGAGCATGTGCATCTCTACGTAACATTATTTATTTATTTTCCTATGCAAGAGATTCCAATGGCCACTTAAGAATTAAATGTTGAATGGAGATCCTACTTTGTTCAAGAAGATCAGTAAACTTTGTCATTTCAACTATCAAGCTGAAAACATTGGGCGTGAAAACTTAAGTCAAGAATTGTGCCAAGATATAAAAGATGGAAATAAATAGAACAAAAAACTATAGCAAAAATAAGAGTATAACAAAAACAAATACATCTTACTTGAGGTACTGGAGAGTCATGTTCTTCAGCAAAGAAGGATGACGAAGAACCAGATTGCGCCACTCTTCTTTATCAATTCTCCCATCATGCTTTGTGTCTGCTTCTTCAAATGTCTTCAAATAAAAACAAAAAGAAAAAAACAATTTTAACATGGGAAGTTGCAATTAAAAAGTAACAGGATTAACTGATCATATCTTATGCCAACCCTAATCGGATATGTTCACAGTCAAATTTGCATCTATCCATTAACAAGTGATAGCACAAAATCAGCAATACTAGTTCCAGACAAAAAGAGCAGCGTCCTAGAACACATGTAATCAAGCCACAATAACTTGTACTAAATATATTGTCTATAATATGTAATTTGGCTATATGAAAATAAAGAGTAAATTTTACACAAAACACTACATCAATATTACAACTTTGTAAAACAATTAATATACCCTGATCAACGTGCCATCTTGACTCCGACAAGTTCAAAATGACACACTTCTACCATAGGTAGAAGTAGTATGTTTCACCAGGATTTGTTAAATATTTTTAACAACATAAATATAAGTAAACATAAAGATGCTCACTAATTACAAAGCAAATACAGTACATATGTAGTTTGAGCGAGCTGAGAATTAATAATTACTACCAGGGTTCGCAAATGCGATAGAAAGCGTCCGCTGCAGCGTGCTTTTGCGCCATGCGCTGTGCCTCCGCTGCGCTTAGGGGCTAAGCGTCATATTTAGCGCTGGCTGCAGCCGCCGCCCTATGCCCTCGCCGCTGCAGCCGCCGCCCTTGCTGGCTCCCGCTGCAGCCGCCGCCCTCGCTGGCTCCCGCTGCAGTCGCCGCCCTCGCTGGCTCCCGCTGCAGTCGCCGCCCTCGCTGGCTCCCGCTGCAGCCGCCGCCCTCGCTGGCTCTCGTCGACCCCCGCTGCAGCCGCCGCCCTCGAGGGAAAGGAGAGCTGTCAGCCGGTGTATCTGCTCAACAGCGGCAGCGGCAGATCTGCTCTGTGGTGGTGGCGAAGGCATGTGGATAGGAGGGAGAAGAGAGGGAAGCACATTGAGCGTCTGCTCCCAAGAAAAGTGAAAGAAGAGAGGAAAGAGAGGGAAAAGTGAAGAAGAGAGGAGAAAAGTAAAGTACTCTGAGCCAACCAATCATGTGCTGCCAGCTCACAGTTGCTACTGTTAAGAGTACTGCTGTAGTACTACTGCAGTACTGCTATTTGAAATGATACTCATATGCTGGTACACTAGAACATATATCAAATTGAGTAGCACATGTAAGCTATTGGCAGAAAATTGTATGAGACATGTAAGTTGTTGCAGCAAATTTGTCTTTTCGTTGACTAAGTCAATAACGCTTAAGCACCGCTTAATCACGCATAAAACGCCTAAGCGCTATGCAGTAGGCCACCGCACGCATAGCGCATAACGCTTTTTCTAACCTTGATTACTACATAATACAAACTAGAATTACCATTTAATACAGGCTATAACCAAGCACAAATAAATAAATGGAAACCTTAACACACCTTATCAATTATGCTCTCTACAATTTCATCAGAAAGATTCATTCCCGACTCAGCAAGTGTAGCAACAACCATCTGCTTAACCTGATAATCGAACATTCAAACATATAAACTATGAAGGTGAAGGAAAAGGAAAGATATGTCCCAAAGAACAACAACCTTAGCAAAACCATTTAGATTTGAAAATAGGATAGACATTATTTAAAGATCACTAGATCTAGTCCTCATCTCTCAGCACTAATGCCCAAACAATAGGTTGGGATTTAAACAAGGAATTCATATATAGCAACATGATTAAGCTACCACTGCTACAAGCCTACAACATGATCCAAAACTGTACCTTCAGTCCTCTATTTATTAATGACATTCATGTTTGGCATTTTAAGCCTACTCTTCATATGGAAGCTAAATTGTGACATGCAAAACCCTTCGACTGCATTACCAGAGGTGCCTCTATATTGAGAGAATTGTTCCACTACTTAACTTTTGTGGACCTTAATGCAATGATCCAGCTATATCAATGAAAGAACTGACCTTTCTTTCACCAGTAATATGTCATTACTCATTACAACCAAAATAACCAATACAGACCATCAAGTACAGAATATTAACTTGAATAAAGCCAAGGTTGATCAGAAACAATCAAGGAAGATGTTGAATACTTGAATTAATTAAACTGTGCGAGAACACTATGCAACGAGTAGTTTAACATCAAATCAATACCTCTTGTCTCTCGATGTAGCCTTGTTGCTTGAGATCATATAGCTGGAAGGAAACTGCAAAGATTACATAGTTTCTTCAGATCTTTTAGGTTAAAAAAAATATATAAAGTAGAGAAGCAAGAGCATAGCATAAAAATCAGAACATTGCTTTTTTAAATCTACAACAAATACATTTACAAATAAGCTCAAAGTTATTACTGCGATAAGATATAATTTAGAACTGAATAGTTGAGGACCAAATTATCTAGCGGTAATATGTCTGAACTCACAGTCAATCTTCTCATCAAGGGAAGCACTTGGATGAAATACTGAGAGCGCACGAGCAAATTCATCAAATCCTAAAATTCCATTGTGCTTTGTGTCAAACAAATCAAACACCTGCAAAGACAGAAAAAAATTAATGGCATGAGACAGTAAGGTAACAAAGGCAAAAATATGCACCAACATCTATCACAACAGCTATTTTTCTACAAAGAATATGGGCTCATCTGTAGCTTCAATTGTTAGATGTATCATGAGAACATATAACTTTGCATACAGTGGACAACGTTAATCACGCAACAGCACCAATTGATTCAATGAAAATTAACTACCAAACGATATTTATACATCACGAGTTCATATAAAGTATGGGAGACCCAACTACTTAAATTCTAGATAACAAATGGATAAATCACAACTCAAATACAGAAGTGTTGAGTTGCAATACAAAAGATATACAACACTCCTACTAATAGAAAAATAAAATAGCCAAAGCATAGGTCAATCAATTAAACGTGTACATATTAAGTCCCAACTAAGCATAAAACAACGCTACATCTGCAAAACATGAACATGCTGAATTGAGGAAACTTGTAACTGGTACGGGCATCACATGTGGCAACACAATACTACAATATCAAACAAGCATAATATGTAAAAAAGAACAATGCTATACCATATCGATTTAATAAATTTCACATGTAAATTAATGATTGATTTCAAACAAGCATGTGTGGGGATTAGCATTGAAAAAAGTACTAGGATAGGATGTGGGGAAAGCCTAGTAAATTATTGGCAAGGCCAAAGAAGAGCGGGAAGTAACAAATTGGTCAGGGCCAAGAGCACAGGAAAGGTTATGGAAGGGGAATACCAAAATTATTTCAGATAGTGCAAAAGGTATGATAAATAATAGATATCAGTCTTTTATGGCCAATCAATGGTCAATATTGTTTAGAAAGATGTTTGGCGCGAAAACAGGGCAGGAAAGCAAAACCCTAAATTAACAGGGATGCATAATATATTGAAGCATAGACAAATATAATCGTGGATAACTATACTATTTCCATGTGCAATCAATTTTCTCTACTATATTCTAGTGTTCAGTTGCTCATACTGCATTGATTAGATAACCTGAATCTCACTATTTTGCAAAAAAAATCCAAACGAGAAGTGTGTAATATATCAAATCAGAACAATAACATGCAGAAGGATACAATAATCAACCATGTGAAATTAATACAGACTTACACGGTCCGCGAACAAGCTCTCCTTCTTGTTAGTCTTGAATAGCGCCAACTGAAACTCCTCCTGCACAAGAACAACAAACAAGAAGCACAACTCAGAATCAATAATCCACACAGATTCACCATAGCATTCCTGAAACAACCTATCCCAGATATATGATAAAAAGTTATGTTACGAACTGAAAATTACACACAAACCTTGTTAATCAACCCATCATCGATGACGGCACTGCTGATCTTCTTGAACAACTCATACAGTGCCTCGACCTCGCTCACGCTAACTGCAAAATAAACATAAATTCACCATTGCAACCACACACATTAATTCCTAATGGAACGGAACAGAATCAACTACAAAAAATATGGAATCACATGTACGACGCAACCTAAATGAATACACAGACTTACAGACGGTCTCCCTAGCCAGGACCTGTGGATCCTCTAGCCCCCGCGGCTGCTTGAGCTCGAGGTCCCAGCACTTAAACAGCACCGCCAACAGCTGCCTCACCCCGTCTAGACACTGCACCATGGCACTACAACTCTCTAGTCACAACACCCTCCGCCAAACACCCTCCGCCGCCAACAATACCGCGCCGCCGCAACAAACAACCACGCTATTCATCGCAGCCGCCCATTCCGCGGCCCAATCGGTCCAATCCTGCAACAACAAGTCTTAAGCCCCACCACACCAGATCAATCATTTCCCACGGACAAGAGAAGAAACCGGATCGCTCCGGTCAGAGGGACAAGCACATACCTGGTGGTGGTGGTAGGGTTTGGAGAGGTGGGTGGGACTTCTGATCTCGCCGGCACGAAACCGCAAGGCGTGGAGGCGGATTCGGGGGAGAAGAGGGCTAGGGCACGGAAGAGAAATGGAATGAAAGGGGTGTGTGTTTTTATTTGTCCGCTCGGCCTCGTGGGTTGCGCTTCAGTTTCCGGTTTGGGGGGGGGGGGGGACGCGGCGGTTTGCGGCTCGTGGGGTTCGCCGGTGGCGGCGGCGGCGGCGGCGGTCCCAAACCCAACGGCGAGCTACCGGCCGCAAAGCGGGAGGCGTGCGTCGCGTGACGGCTTGAGTCCGGACGGACGGACGGACGCGCTCTCCTATACGGCTACGGCGACTCCTCTTATTGTTTCCTTTTATTTATGATTGATATCTTAAATCTTAAAATCTAATAAAATATGATTGAGTTCCTCTTTCTCTCGATTTCTCCCGTGATCATCTGGTCCTATATTATTACTATTTAGTATGATCCCACCGCTATGTAATGTTGAAAATAAAAAAACAATTATATTAGTAATATTTTACGGGTGTCGTCTCTTCTTCTGGGAACTTGCATTGGGATTCCGGTTTTTGTGTGAAGGCGGCGATGGCGATCTGGTGGTTGAGGAACTGATTGGAGCGTCAGTGGAGAAAAAACGTATGATATGGGCTCGGGTTCACAAGACTAAGGCTGGAATTAATAGTGAGATTTAGCCGCAGGCTTCGGAAAAAAAAAGGGATGATATAGGGTCCTTTGGTTTGGCTTCTGGGAACAACTTTTGCTTCCTGGAAGCCAAAAGTCAAACCAAATGACATATTCCAAGCCAGCAGCTTTAGTAAAAACAGTTTTTAGTGTAGTGAAAATATGAAAGCTCATCTAGACTTGCTTTCCATGGCTTTTGGCTTCACAACCATACAAAATTTCATAATTTGACATTTTAAATTTCATACAATCATACAAAAATTTATAAATTCACATTTCAAATTTCATACAACCATACAAAATTTCATAAATTGATATTTCAAATTCCATACAATCATACAAAATTTCATAAATTGTCATTTCAAATTTCATACAACCATAAAAAATTTCATAAATTGACATTTCAAATTTCATACCATACAAAATTTCATAAAGTGACATTTAAAATTTCATACAATCGTATAAAATTTCATAAATTGACATTTCAAATTTCATACAACCATACAAAATTTCATAAATTGAATTTTTTACACAGCTCACAACTTAAAGCAGCTTCACAGTCGTTTCAGCCAAACGGTTTTCAGCTTTCTCACAGCTGACATCCCACAACAGCTTTTCTACAGCCCACAGCCCACAACAGTTTTTTTCCACAGCACAGCTCAACCAAACACACCCATAGAAGGGATTTTGAGTCTTCTAAGAATAATATTGTACCATGAATATGTTTTCTATTTATTTATTATTTATATATATAACTAATTATATTTTCATATATATGATTAGCATTCTATATATTAATGATTTTCATATAAAAAGATTGATTTCCATATATTAATAATTGTCATATAAAACAGATACGAGGATGGTGATGCGTGGGAAGTGATCCAACGACTGACAATCTAGATTAGTTGATGAACAACTAGAATTTGGTTGATAGTAAGTGATATACGAATAAATAACTCGTCAATTACATAGTAGTAAGATAGATTAATGGACATTTGTCGAAACTTACTTTATGCATACTAATTAGCATCTCGAGGCCGTTGTTTGAATACCCACTTTCTGCTTGACTAAACATGACCAAGTCATGATGACTACACCAAATACTAGATATCGATGATATTTAATATAGATTAACCCATGATAGACATACATATAATATTGGATGATTGAGTGTCTCAAAGCTTGTCATTGACTCATTTCCTATATACTTATCTTATATATCGAACTCATAGTCCTATGATAAGAGAGTGATGAAAAGACTACGGGCGAATCCACTCTATTCTAGTGTACCTCGACTTTAATAGTTGTGTTATCAACTTGTTTAACCTTTTACATGACTACGCTCTAGTTATGTTTGTGCTCAAGAAGAGTCATATTGTCATCGGAGTCTCCCACAGTTTTACATCATCATTGGCCTACAACCATATACCACGCCACTCTACACTTTCGCAAAATGAGATCCTCCTCGACTACAACCATCCATATGAGATCTGATAGCGTCGTGATGTTGGGACCCACTTCACAGTCACGACAGTCGAGAATGCTTCATACCGTTGGATTTCATTGATGAATGAATGTCCTCTTTAATTCGCTCCCCAACTGCAGAGAAGCCGGTTCCATTTTCGCAAGGACCAGAAAAGGTATGAAAATTTGGACTTGTAATTTTCACTCTTGCATCCACCACTATCGATTCGTACCTCCATCTGTAATTTTTTCCATGCCTTTCGATGTCAGAGCATTTAACCCTGGTGTCGACCCAGGCGATTTTGATAATATTTTGCGGCAAAAAGAAGCAGGTTTCAACCACACATCAAGGATGGCCATGGCAGTCAAGTCACCATCTCCCATTTAGAGCAACAAAGATGGCATTCATATCATGGATTCATATCATGGAGGAGAGCGGTTCCTCTGCAGTCGGAAGGGTGACTGCAGAGGGCAGTCGGGCTTCGCAGCCGTCCGATCTTGATCGGACGGTGCGAAGCCCCCTTCTCTCTCCGAAGCCCCCTACGAAGTGAGTCCCACCGGTGCGAAACCCCCCTCGCACACCCGTCCAATTAAAATCGGACGGCGCTGAGGGGATGACTGCCCTACCAACTGCAGAGGATCTCAAATGATCGTGGAGATTACTGGAATGGAGATCCAGTCAAGAGAGAGTAGCAAGTACAGATCCAATGTTAATAGGATTCATATCATTAATCAATGTCCGTGTCATCGTCACGCTGAAGTTGATGCTGGAAGCAGAGCAAATTGTAGTATTGTTATAGCCAACTAGCTCTGATACCGCTGATACCGCTTGTAGGACAAAAGAATGAAGAACTAACATTATTTAAAAAAAGGCAAAACGTGATAAACAGGAGATATGTGATAATACTATATTGATTTCTCTCATGTTATCAACACTAAAACAAAAGTTTTTTTTGTCTCCATCAGATCCAGTCTGTAAGACAGAACAGAGCTGCTCACCTGATTGGACCGAGAACGGATGTATGCTTGATCATTTGAGCTGCCGGTTTATGAAGGAGAGTAGAGAACTAGAGATGGTAAATACAAGCTTCCAATTGATGCTTCACCTGCTTGGCTGCGTCCAAGGCGATGCAGTATTGTAGCTTTTGATCCAGATCAACTCAGGAACAGGAACTAAGCCTTCCTGCTTCATTGAAGGAGATGGTTTTTCAGTAGTCACTCGATTGCAAGTTTGCAACTTCAATTGTAAGGAACACTCCCTTAGTCCCTTTGACTGTGTTCTAAGAACATGAATAAGATAATGAAGTTATCGATGGTGATGCTGCGTAGAAGTCTGAAAAAATAATTGCAGAACATATTTTGATGTGGACAAGATAATCCAACTGGTCTTGCATTTCGGTTTTCACATCAGTAAAATAGGGCAGCTATGACTATGAAAATCGAACAAACTAGAGCTGAAAGGAAAGTGATACTAGATACAAATCCTCTGTGCGTTTCATCTCCACAGGGTATGCGCCATGCAACTTTTTCCACAGGTGCAGCATTAAGATCTTTAAGCACCCAGAAGCAGGAATCAGAAAGGAATTCCTTTTTTCTGTAACGTATGAGCAGATCTGGGCTACCAAACTCAACTGTTGCATAACCACTGGCATCAAGAGGCTACAAAACAAACATCATAATAGTCTTGCTAAGAGCCTAAGAATATTTTCAGAAATATTCTGACAAAGATGCATATAACTAAATACCACATATTGTCAGACAAGCTTGAAAATTGTCTACAAGGTCTGCCTATGAGAAGTTGACAATGTTATGAAACCTAAAATAGGATCAGATCAGAATCTTAAACATGAGCCAGTAGTCTGCTAGGAGTTTCTTCAGAAACATTCTGACAGAAGCAAAAAAGGTAAAAGCCCACACATTTTTTTGACATGATTTATTTGTTTATACCAAATATAAGAAGTTAGCTATAATAATACATATACTAGGATTCACTAAAAAAATACCTATACTAGGACTAGAAAATTTCCAACTATCGCATACACACCTTCCAAGACAAGTGGGAGACAGAAATATATAGTGGGGCAACTATGTATTACTTTCATAAACCATGTGCATTTTAACTTTTAAGGCATGTTTGAAGCAATAAAGAACATGGCAACATGCAAATGACAGTGAAGGGAACATGGTCACTAGCAACTTTGCTTCTTTGTTTTATTTTGTCATTTTTTGCCACACGTTGAGCATTTCATATGTAAGTATTCTGCTACACATTGAAGTTAGAATTCCCTAGAAAAGCACTTTAAGCACTCCTGTAGTTCTTTCATTTGTACAGAAAAGTGGATCTCAAACAAAGAAAAAACTGTGTAATGTTCTACACGAATATAGCAGAACCAAATAATTGTAACAGAAAGTTCATTGAGAACCTCACCGGGTATCTAGCATGGAGAGGCAGGTCTATTACAAGGTTACAGTTCATTGATTCACTTGGCCTGAGATCAACATGGGTTTCCACAGATGAACGGTTGGATAGAGCTGAAGGAAGTTCAAGGTTGGTGTCTCCGAAAACAGCAACATCAAGAAAGACTGCAACATAAAAAACAAACTTAACACAAATAAAAGAATATTGCAGTCGCACTGTCTAGTTCAATTTTCTCAGAGTTAGATATCACCTTTTCTCTCAACAAAATGTTGTAGCTCAAATGGGTCAGCGAAAACTCCGTTTGGGAGATTTTCAATTACCACCAGATTGGCACTATAACTGTCAAGAAAATGAACCATAGCATCTGGACAGTTAGCAAACTTCACATGATAGACTAGATGGCGGTGAGAACCTTCACCAACCAGTTGTCGATGCAATTCTGAAAGCACAGGTGCATCAAGGTCATAATCAGGTCCTTTGCACAAATCAGCAGAATCAGACGTTTCAGTTAAGTCGTGCTGTTGAGCGAGCTGGCCCGTCAAGGTATCGAGGTATGCATCAGCTACATATCTCCTAGAGCACGGAATACAGTCGATGAATTTCTGGCTGGTACCTGCCTGTTCATTACTAGAATTAACCTTTGTTTTTTGATGTAAGAAGGTAGATGAATCTCTACCTTATGCCATTATATTGATAATGGAGGAGACAAAAGAGTAACAAAGCCCAACTAGACTCTTAGAAGAAGGGAGAGAAGGGCAAAGAAGAAGAAGAAAACAACAACAAAACTGTACATTAACATCAGGTGGCAAGACTAAATATGAATTGAAGATCACTCTTACAAACATTAGACAACTAGGAACAAAATGCACCTAAAAATTCAAAGCACTACTTACATGGTTAATGGTTAATACAAATGCATTTCTTACATAGTTAATTCAAAGCAGCACTTGCATAGTTAATATTGCAAACTAAGGTATGGTGAGCTATCACACAGCACTGAACTTGCTTAGAGTAACCTAAATCTAACATTGGATAGCTTCACAGCTCCTGCTGAGCTTTGGGGCTAAGGAAATTGTAAACGGAATGACGATTCCACGAAGTAAATTTTACCATTTACACCCCGTTTCATGTATCCTATCTGCATCGATTATACAGTGGAGCAGCAGCTGCAGCAGCAGCAGCAGCATTTGAGTAAGAAAACGAATAGCTCGATGGAACGAACGGGCGATCCACTGACAGAAAACAAAGGGGATTTCGCAATTCAAGGTTCTAGTGTGCAGCCAAATCCAAATCAATATCTTAACGTAAAAATTCCGCGGAAATCTGCACAAAAATCGGCTTGATCCAAGAGCATCCAATCCCAGGTACCTGCCCAGGCGACGAGGCGGCGGCGACAACAACGCCGGGGGCGCAAGCCGCGAGGAGCGCCACGGCGAGCAACCACGGCCCGCTCCCCTCAGCCATGGCTTCCCTTCCAGCAGCAGGGAGCCAGGAGCCAAGTACACACGCAGAGAGCAGCCGCTCGGCGGGCCGGATCGGACGACGAGGACGGCGGTCGCTCGCCGGCGGCGGATCCCGAATGGTGATTGGTAGCTCCTAATCCACGATAGTCTAGTGGGCCCACATGGAGGCTGTAAAACAAAAAAAGTTCCTCTCTTGTAAATAAAGATATAAATAACATGCAAAATATTTACAGCTAAATATCAAATATCAAATCCGGTTTTAGGTTATAATATTAGTGTGCATTTGGTAGAGCTCCAGCTCTAACTTCTTTATGACGTGAAGCTGAAGACAAGCCAAACAGATTTTTTGAGGAGTGGATCAGCTGAGAGCGTTCCGGAAAAATGAACTGGAGTGGTGGAGCAGAATTTAGCTAGCTTTAAGTACTCCACTCCAGCTTCAGTGTGAATTTCAAGATCCAGAATCCTACCAAACAGCTTTAAGTACACTTGTGAAGGAGTTGAAGAGAGTTTTTACAGAGCATTCAGATGCAAAGGTATTACACAAGTAAACATGAACTCTGCAAAAATATTCTGGTTGCTTGTTCTTTTCAATGATGTGTTCACCATGAGAAGAAGAAAAACTGTAGAACTTCTCTATATGAAGACAGACTTACATGTATTGTTTCATACACAACAAGAAAGCATTGGTGCAGTTTCTGTACTAGTTTATCTTCTTTTCTTCTTCTCCCAGTTTACTGTAAACTGATACTACAATGTGGTATGTGTAACTCCAATAAACTCCAAATATGCATCCATCCTCGCAATTGGAATGATCAATATGGGAAAGATCTTGTCAACTTAATATGATCGAGGGTACTTCGGAGGCCATAGCGTTCAACAGCCAGATTGGCTGCTCGAAAACCATCTCCATATGCCTCGGACGAATCCGTTTCAATCTGGTGCTTGATGAATGCTCCGAGCTTCTTCTCAAATTCAGTTTTTGCGCCTTTCTTTGATGATATAGGAGTTGAAGATGATGATGACGACGACGACGATGCCACTGAGATGGATGCTATGTTGCCACTAGCACCAGCAATGATCTCTGACTCCAGCCACATGTGGGAGAGAACTTGACATATGCCTTCTTCAACCTCAGAACTAAGAGACCGGTATCCTAGAGAACAATTAAGAGTATTACTAACACTGATTGACAAAATATAAAGGGATGAAGCAATGGAGGTGCTGATGATGCCAAATAAAAACAATGAGCAGAATAAGTATGCCTTTAAGACGGAGATAAGCATGCATCATCTCATGAGCAAGAATGGAGCCAGTTTGCAATCTGCATGACACACACATTAATAACACAAGTCATATATTGACATTTTTAAACTCATTGTAACACTAGTTGCTTGCGTAAGAGCCCAAGAAAAAGTTTGGTCAACACGGAAGGAAAAACTAAAGCCTATGTAACATACCTTGGTAACCCATATAATATGAGGATTGCAGTCACTTCACATCGTCGAGTCAGCTTGTATGATCCTGTAATCATATCTATGATTTTGTTTCCTGGTCCAATTGATGGCCTTCCCAAGATCTGGATGCATTACAGTATTCACCACAGGCAAATTATACATTGCCAGTAGTCAAAATTATACGGTAACATGGCGGCATTTCAACGTTTGAACTCACCGTTTTGACAATTTGCTCTTCAGAAAGACATAGGCCCCTGGTTTCAGGGAGGTGATGTCCCTGAGATGATGAAATTGAAAACCTCATAAGTTGGAAATATACTAAGCATTCTGCACAGCAACATAATCAGACTCTATTGCCACTTACATTTTTCTCAGCTTCCATAGCTTCATTCAGAGCCTGCCGCTCAACCAAGAGTAATGGAACTTGCTGTTCTACTTTCATGTTTAAACCTTCAAAGAATTCCTGAATATCCATATAAAGGTGTTGGCACTCTGGTGTATCCATTACGGAAGAATTGAGACATTCCAAGCAGAGTTTTCTCCCATCATCTAAAGTTATGTATTTGATGTCCACCGGCTGAATTTCAGGCGGAAGGGATGAAAAGAAATGAATTACTCTCTTGCTTCATCGACAAATATACAAATAAATGTCCACATAGTTAAGGATATAAAGATCACTAGAGAGAAAACAAGTAATTACATAATCAATCAGAATGAGGATCAAGATCCCTGTACTTACCTCCATTCGTTCGCAACTGCAACACCTAGGAGTGCCATCATCTTCATGGGCAGGACAGTACTTTTGCATCCAGAATGGATGTGCCCGGTATTCAATAAGTCCATTCCTATTTGTCGGAATCTGCGTAAGAAGTACAAAAGTCACAATTCAAGACAGATCAGGAATATAACTCTAATTAACACATTCATGCTCATCCTAAACATAGAAGAGGTTCACTTACAAAGTTCTTGCAGACATCACATTTTGGATGAAAATATTCTTTGTAGCATGATTTGTGGTACGGCTGATCTTCGTGCATAGCAAACTTAAATAGAAGAAAAATAGAATGAATAATTTGATCTGATTGAAGCACAGTTAGTGGTGATATAACAGGCTGTTATACCTCATACTCGGAGATGGGCTTATTGCAAGCAAAACACCTGAAGCACTGAGGGTGCCAAACTGAATCCATGCAACTAAGAAAACGCCCATGGCCAATTGGGTTGTTGCATCCAGCACAAGTTCTACAAATTCAGAAAAAGAAACAAATAAAAAGGCACAAGGCTGTACACTCTCAACATGGCAGGTGCAAAATGATACAAAGTACTAATCCTCTTTATTCACATGCTTTTCTTTCACAATTTAAGTGTCTAGTCACTCGATCATCCAAGTAGAAGTAATATTTACATTCATTTTTGAGATTATTCTGAGAGAAATACCACCATTATGCTAGATAAAACACTAGTGTTCAGTTGTTCACTTGGCATTTTATCATGTATAAGTGCTAAAATTAACAATATATCAGTCATTTCAAAACTTTACAGAACATTGTGGTCGTAGAAGGCTTATTATATTATTTCTTTCCTGAATAATATGTATCATAAGAAACAGAGCAATAACCATCACTACCCCTCTCGTCATTTTTCAACATAAAAGTGAAAGTAAATTCCTGAATTTTGCCAACGTCCTAGTGCCTATATGTTCACATGGAATGCATTAGAAGAACATGCATCTTGATAATAATTCTTAAATAGGAGAACACATGGTGAGAAAAGGAAATGAAGAAAATGGAAGTACAACTTTACTGGGGTCTTTGTAATTTGTACTTCACAGATGACTCACCCATTTGGTGAGATTTTGTTAATCAAATATTGCAAAAAAAATGAAACATAATTTACATGGCATCCAATAGGCACCTGATTCCACTTGACGGGAAGATAAGCGGAGGTGGCTCCCTCGTTGGAACATTCTCAACAGGAACATTTTCGCGTGGAGGAGACTCAACATTAAGGCTCTCCTGCAGAGTCCGTGCAAGTTGTTCATCTTCCTCCAAACTATAATCAATATCTACATTAAAACCAAAATGAAAATAGTAGACAAAAACAAAATTTTAGTCTGCCTGTGTTAGATCATTTCATTTCTGCAGTCATTGTTTTTTTTTTGATGGAAACATTTCTGCAGTCATTGTTATCAAGGAGATAAATACCAATAGAACAAACGATGTAAACCGATAAAAATGCTCAGGATAGTACTAACCAACAGCCTTTCCCTTGTTTTGTTCTTCGGATAAAGACAATGCAATAGCATAATCTATATCCTCGTCATCACTTCCATCATATGTCTCCTGCAGCAATCAGGATGCAACACTGAATGACCATCCTTTCATCTCAGGAATATGCATTTTACATATCATGACTAATCAATTAGAACAATAAAATGCTATAAGCAATTTTCTATTCATGACTTGCTTTAACTTCTTATACTGCACATCTTGTTACTTCTAGTTCTTAGTGTAGATGTATTCCCTAAAACTTCAGTGTAGAATGGCTACATAAACAAAGAAATACCACCTTATAAGGGAAACTAGAAAAGGACGAACATGAGAAGTAATGAAGTGTGCATTATGCATGTGTGCAGACAGCGACATAAAAGGCGAGAAACTAACTCTGTTGTGATCTGATGAATGGCCTTCATGCCAGTTTCCATCATAATGACCCCTTGAAACTCTATTTACCGAACCTTTAAAAATTTTATTTAACCAACCCATGATCTCGAGGTTATCTGAGGATCAAATTTCCTTCAGCCTGCAGAAGAGAATAAAATGGATTCAGAAACGAAACTTGGAGAAATCTGTGCAATCAGACATGTTATTTTTTTTCTTTTGCAGCTAGTCCAACCATAATCTGAGTCATTATTCATTAACCTACACTGGTATAAAAAATAAATTATTTCACAGATTTTTTGCCATGATTTGAAGTTATCATCTACAAAAAAGTAGTGCTTGACTGCTTGTCATGACAAATCCATCCTATAGTGATCCTTTATGTAATATTGTTTATATAAACTTGCTGAATACCTCAGAGTACTCCTAACATGCATACATGACATGCAGATTGTCCTTTACAATCCAATCATAGTATCAAGTATCAACACGGTACTAACTAGAATATCAAATACACAGTAGAATAAGACGTTTTGGAAAACATGCATAATTAAGAAACCTGCATTGTATGAAACTACTAATCTAAGAATGCATGGCATATCTTGAATTCAGCACTATGAGGTTGGAATTTCTGTACTATCATGCAAACAATATGGAACAGAGGTGATCAGTGAGCATGCAGCATGTCCAATTGCATGCCCCAAATGATCTGTTTCACTATGAATTAACAGAAGGAAACAAAACAAAAGAAAAGTGAACCAAATGCAACAAAACAACCCTATATCAGTATCATTTGACATGCCTGCAAAACACTGATTAGTTCTGCTTAAACAAATGGCCGCGCTTCCTGGCAACCACTGAGGCCAAGTTAGCCAGCTCACGTTATGCTACAACCACGTTAGTCAACCACCCAATATCTCCCATCACCAGGCACCAAACAAGAGGAAATAAAATATTCATGGTTATCATCATCCTCACCATAAGAGGGCATTGAGAGCAACCAAGAACCACACATTGAGATAGAAGTGAGGTGCAATTCTGTAAGAACATGCATCAGGATTACAGCAAGCAATAGTCAGATCATCAGGCATGATTCCTGATTTCCTATGCAGCAGGAAAAGATTGCTATTTTGACACTCCAAAGAACACTTTGTTTTGATCCATATTTATGTCAGTGGCAAAAGGCATGGCGTGATTCGAAAAGGGGAGCTTTTAATCCCTCACGTTATCTGAAGGCAAAAGTCTCACCAAAATTTTGGCAATCGAGGACGTTTCCAACAATTCAGAAAACCAAAGATGTATCCAGATGGAAGCAAAGCAGATTAGGAAAACTTGTGAAGTCTGAACTGAAAAGAGCAATTCGAATTGGACTAGCATCAAATCAAACCTTGAGGCCGTGACAAACCACGAGCTCAGTTCACCGACGATCAGTTTCCCCGTTAGCTATCCCCTGTGATCAAACAGAACCAATTCAGTGAACACAACCCGAAGACGGCATAAAGACGCAAACTTTGCGATTGAACGAACCTTTCACCTCGAAGTGACCCTGAAACCACCCCAAGAAGCTCCAATTCTGTAGTCCCGATTGACCGGGCACCAAGAACCAAGACGACAAGGGCAGCAAACTACTCGAGCTCGGGACAGACGAACCACCGGTCGCAGAAAGCTCCGGTTCTTGACCTCCCAGCCCAAGAACGCCGCCGCCCACAGGAATAGAGGATAAAGAAAATAAAAGAAGAACCAGAGAGAAGGGATGAGACGGGGACGCGAGAGAGGCCCCTGTAGCCGGCGACAGGTAGGAATCCAGGGGAAGGGAAAAGAAGACAAGAGTGGAGAGGGAAGCAAAAGCAACGAAGGCGTGACATGGACGGGAAGGGCAAGCGGAGGAGGTGGACTTGCACCGCTGGAGGGGTCAAAGAAAACGGTGACGTCCGCCGCGTGCCCGCGCAGGTGGCACGGTGACGTCTCACTCGCGCGCGCCCCGGCGCCCGCGCGCGGTGGGTCGGCCTCGCGAGGCGGACGCGGATGCCACATGGGCGGGGGCACGCCGCGCCGCCCGCCCGCCCACCCAGGCGGCGCATTCCGTCGAACGCCTAGCGCGCCAAGCGCCGTGCTGCTGTGCGGTGAAGTGCAGTAATCGGAGGGAAGAAGCTACGAGAGTTGACTAGTCAACGATATTTTGAGGTATTCCGGACTTTTCTCGCAATCGATTTCTGAATAATTTTTATCCATATTTTCAATTTTCCATTCATAATTCAAGAAATTCCATGTATTTCTGTGGATTATTTTGGCCACAGATGTTGTATCATATTTGTATTTTTCCGAAATACATTATTTTTACAAAGGTTTCAAATAACATAATAGGTTTGAAACCCGCGGGTTTGATGAAAATCCGCTTACGAAGTAAACTCGCGAAACCTATAAACCTATGTAAACCTGAACTCACGAAACATGTGGTTTCAAAACTAAACTCGAATCTGAACCTATCGGGTACCCAAAACCCGACGGGTAACCTGCGGGTTCAATTTACACTTTACATGAATTACATTACAACATAAATATAATTAAAAAACCACAATAAATAGAAGATTATCACATTACCAATACATAATTTAAAATAATAAAATCACTCGACATATCTCAACAAAACATTATCATGGAAAGTGAATAGGGAATGGGATGAACTATATGTAATTTTAAGTAATCGGGTAAACCCGTAAAACCCACGGGTTTAAATCTAAACCTGAATCTGACCCGACAATAAACGGGTAACTGAACTCGCGAACCCACCGACACAAAATTGAACCCAAACACATACCTGTCGGGTCTGGTATCCGCGGGTACCTGTACCCACGAGTAAAACTGTCATCCCTAGACATCCGCAAAGGGGGAGAGGGTTCTCGATGATGCTTGACGGACGGAAACAAGATGCCACATTTCTTTTGCAAAAATACAGTTGAAGAGAAGATGAGAAGATGTATTTCTAATCATGTAGGATGTAACTCTGTCTCCAAGGCATATTTGAATATGCATATGATTTCAGAACTTGATTTCTAATTTGATTTTCGAGAGCACACATGATTTGTATTTTTATTGAGAATATTCTTTCTACAAAGAAGTTTTTGATTAGGAAGAAGTTTTAGGGCTCTTACTTTTCTCTATGTTTAGGAAGGAGCTTGATCAATTGAGTAACTTAACAATAAAATATAGTTTCTCCAATAGTATACATTCCATGGTCACATGTACAAGGGTTTAATTAATTAAGCAAGTAGTTCATGCAAATAAAGCATTTTAAGAATTTAGAATGTATAGAGGAGCTTCAGATTCCAAGGGTAGTCTATTTGAGTATATTCTAACAGTTATAGTTAGTTACTTCTAGACGGGCTTATTTGTTTCGGCCAAAGATTCTTAGTAACTAGCTAATCTGAATAGTTGGTTGGTTTAAATATCTAGTTGGTAATAAACTAGTGAAGCTCGTCTAGTCATGTTTCATAGCTTTTGAATTCTAGTTTGTTTTTAAATTCCGCGGTTACTGATTCTCACAATCTGAATCCATAATCTAAAATGTTTGTTTCAGTTTTAGATCCTAGAAGTAGTTGCAGCTACCAAAAATTGAAAACATTAGGCCCTAAAGGTTTTCGCTTTAGATTATAAAACTTAATAAATACAAAACCTAGAAATTACACGTGTCAATTTCTTATTAGCTAGATACTCATTAATTACTCAGATTATGAGTATCCACAAATAGGCCTATAAGCTGCAACCTTGCAATTGGATGGGTCACATGCAGTATGAGTAAGGGCCTATTTAGAAGAGCTTCTGATAGTTAGAGCTTCTCAGTAGCTAGCTAGTCTGAGTAGTCGGATAGTTAGAGTATCTAGCTGATGCGAATATAAAGAAGCTAATGTTTTCTAGCTTCTGGATTCTGGTTCATTTTCAGATTCCACAACTACTGATTCTCACAATCTGAGCCGAAATCTATACCGTTTGTTTCGGCTTCAGATTCTAAAAGTAGCTACAACTGTAGAAACTCCCTAAACATGCCCTAAATTACACATGTCAAGTTGCATAATGCTTTCGGCAAACGTTTGTGTGAGCAGAGAGAGTGCTACTGTTCAAGAGCATGAAAAATATAGTACAAATAATAAATAACACTTCCTCTTCCAAACCAGAGCCCAAAGAACCTAGTACAAATTGCTTTGAGTTCATGAGATGTTTAGGTGAAGGCACATCCATGGAATTCTTTTGCCAGAATCTGAACTCAGTAAAACACACCATGTGGCACAGCTCATGTTAGGTAGATTAGAAACTTAGTAGAGACACCAACTCAGAAGTCATATTTGTTTAACAATTCTACATTTTCATTTAACCATCCTTCTGTCAAAGGGATCACTTAGCTGAGTTTTGTCAACCATATTGTCAATGCTGTGAGTTTGGTATGTAGCATGTGGATGAACAAGATTGTGAACATGCTGGGAAAATTCTTACTTACCTCAACTTCCCTGAGCTACAATCTGATCAAGTCATATTGTTTAACAAAAGCTGACAGATTGACAATAGCACTGAAGTCACCAGATGCTAACCTTTAGTTGCTCAAGTCAGTTTGTATGATGCAGCTTCCACTAACCGGCAAGACGAAAAAAACCATTTGCATCCAGCTGATGACCATTGAGCTCCTTTCTTTCCCCCTAACCATGCCCAGCAAGACAGCAACATCCAACTGCAAGTTTGTCCAGTGCATCTGTCCAAAATCATGGATGTGTACAACTGTTTGGATGTAGAGGCTGATTCTTTTCCAATATCTCAAGAAATCTGTCCAAAATCAAGGCAGGGAGTAACAAAGCCAAAACCATTGCATCTGATTTGAGATATGTTTGGCATGACGATAACGGGTCAATATTTTTTTATAATGAACCAAGGAAAAGCATCAGATTTTACATAAAAGCTAAGTGTGCACTGTTATACAAATCTCTGGTGCACACCAAACTTCAAACAGTAAGAGAAAATCTGCCACCAAAACTCTAATCAGACCTCATGTCCATCATCAGATTGACCAAGACAACCTCTCAAAGAATCTGGGATGAGCTAATTGCACTACTCTTCCCTATCTTTTCAAGTTGAACTTCTGTCTGATCAGAAAACATCACCTGGTGGCCTGGCTGACATAAGGCCTGACAAAAGTCCTTCTCCACCATACTTCAAATGCCCTCTGCAGATTAGGGCAGCTATCCCCTAACTTCCAGAATCTCCCAAGCCATGGTAGTAACATGGACTGCTGATCTTCCAATGGAAGTGTCAGGATTGTCTGCCCAATCCCTTCCTCGACGAGCTTCCTATCAAATGACCGGCAACCGCACTGTAACCATGAGTAGTCATCAGTGAGTGCTTGCAGCCAGACTTGCAAGAGAAGAAGACGGGTGTTCTTGGATGGAAGCATCTCTCCTCTTCCAATTCCAACAAAGAGCCTCCCTGTGATACAGCTAACAGAGTAACGAGAGGCAACTGGCAATTTTTCGTGTAATTCTGCAATCTCGCTTTGGCTTGCCCATAGAACCACAAAATCATCACCAATCCGCTGGTTAACCAATATCTCAACCAACTAGAGGAAATTATCTGTCTCCAGAGTTATTTGCCGCGTAATTTGAGCAGAAAAATCTGGTCCTGATGCTTCTGCAAAAAGTAGTCGGAGTCTGTCTAAGCAACCTCGGCATGAACTGTACAACATTTCTGAACAGATGTCCGATGATCCATCAGTACAACGATTGCCGTCTTTCAGAAGATTCAGAACTAAGGCTTTCATTTCCCGACGTGCTCTGTCGTCACTGCTCTTCAATACCATCTCCATTATATGAGCTAATGTATCCGTCAGCGCGTTTAGATCATCAGAAGCAATTCTTTTCAGCAGAGGATTAACTCCATAAGCCTTACTCTGAAGATACCGTATCGATGACACAACATTGTCTTCTTCCTCACCAACCCAGGGAACAGCTTCCAAATAATCCAAGCATGACTTGACACATGCATCAAAACCAAGCGACTCGGCAACCTGCAAAGTTTTCCTTTTAAAATGATCAACATGACAAAAGAGTGCTTAAGATTACATAAGATAACATCCATGCTTCATATTGCCAATAAATACTGTTTGGTAACTAACTAGGAAAATTTAGAATCAAAGTAAGGATCAGATGGAGGTGCATTTTGTGTATGTTCTTCTACTTCCCACATATTTAATATTTCTCACTTGCTTGTTTCAGACTGTTCAATTATGCTAGCTTAGCAACAACTGCAAAATATTGTGGGCAGTGTCTGAAACAAAAACATAGGTCACTGAAAATGAGAATTTCATATCATCTTTTTTTTTTGAGTAAAACCAGCAGGAGAGGCTCCTACTGAGGTTATATATTAATAGCCCAAAAAGTGCAAATTTCATATCATCTTTATACCTTCATGATGCGAAGAACCCGCGAAACATTCTGCTTGAGCAACTTGTGCTTCGCCTCGCCACAGTACATCAGCCCAAGAGTCTCCACATAGATCTCTGCATCATCATAGTCATGGATCTCCAGGCAGGGCACCGGAGAGCCATGGCCACCGGAGGAGAGCTTCTCGGCGAAAAAGGCGCTGCTTTCGCAGATGACATCTCTGTGCACGCTCATCCTGACAGCAATCCCTTCCTTGCCATACAGCATCACTGTCAGATCACTGGTCTCAGGCTGCCCAAACCCAACGCAGATCTTGTGCTGCTGAGCCTCGCCGGCCTGCTCCTGCTGCTCATCAGGAGCATCTCCGGCGCTCGGTTCGTCGGTGACAGACGGCGCATTCTGAACGGAAGGCGCCCTCGACGGCGGCGCCGATGGGGTCTTGTGCTGCTGTTGGTGGTGGTGGTGCTGCTTGTTGTTGCTGCTGCCGTGGTGGTGTGGGTTCTTGAGGCTCTTGTGCAGCGCCGTCGGCGACGGGCAGCACCAGAACCCCTCCGGCGTGACGTCGATAGGAACGGTCCGCATCCTCGCCTGCGCCGGCTCCACCACCCACTTCGGCCTCGATCTCTTCATCCCCGATTCTTATCCTGCAAATTTGTGCAAGATCAGAAATTCTGGACAAGATCACAGAGTCCACAACGGATTGCAGTGAACTGTTCTTGGGAGAACGAGAAGAAGGAAAGAATTGTTCTTGGGAGAAGAGAACCCACAAAATCCGTTTTTTTCGCATCCAATGTTCAAGACTTCAAATGGCTCTCCACTAATTCGGAAGAAGCAAGAACACAACAGCAGCTACAAAAATGCTTCTCCCAAACATCCAGCTTTGAGCACGCAAAATGATCCCTCAAATTACAGAAAACAAGAGCAGGAAGCAAGACTTCACCCCAGAAATTACCCCAAGAACAAGAGCTACAAATCAACCCACAAGAGTACCATAACTGCTTCCCGAGCCTCACCTGCTTTCAGCTGTCGGCTGCTCGTAGCTACCACTTCGGGTACATTCTGCTACTGCCTAGCAGAGGAGTGAGGAGCAGAGTGATGCTACAAATAATTAAAATTTCCCCCATTTTTACACCTCCTCCCTGCAGCAGTGCAGCTGCACTGTTTCAGATTAGATGCAATGGACACATGACAACCCATGTTCCTTTGCTTCTTCTTCAGACCTCAGACCTCAGACTGATACTTGCATGGTTTACTTTTCCTGTGAAGACGATAGTTGTAGTAAATTTGATCAATTAATTTCCTTTGAACCATGCCTGCATTGAGTCTGCCCCAATTGAATTCAGTGTGGCATCTATGGTGTAGTACTGCATCAAAGACCAGGATCACCTCAGATGTTCAGTGAGTTGTCAGTTGTAGCAACACAACACATAGTACTAGATTCTGAACAAAGCAAATCAGACAGAGAGTGCAGCGTTCTGCTTCTTTTCACAGCTCCCTTTGCTTGTTCTTGAGAAAAGGGCTGTTTCTTTTGATGAATCAGAGTGCTGGGGTAGGAGTAGTTTCCAAGGGAGCATGATGATGATTCATCTGGTTGTGTGACTGACTTGTGTCAATCGATCTCAAACGTTGCAATTCACAACAAAGATGCAGTGCATCACCTACGGTGAATAGATGCATAAAAGCTTATAGATGTAAGGATCTCTTTGGTTCGATGGATATATCTTGATGAGATAGAATCATTTCATCCGATCAATCGTTTGGTTGAAGACGAAGATAGATAGGATGGCAAACTAGAGGAATGTTCTTTCAATATACACTTAATCAAACAAAAAATTATCTTATCATGTACATCCAGCCATATCATCACATACTCAAATCGATGGATCCTATCCAATTTATAATACATATGAACAAGAGGTGAATATATCTATTTTTTACTGTTAATGGGAGCTGATGAGCTGATGCAAAGCTAGGAATCAATTCGAACGAACACGTGAAATAAAATATAAGGTGATTCGAATCAACAAATCCATTGTCGTCTAGTCCGGTTAGGATATCTGGCTTTCACCCAGACGACCCGGGTTCAAATCCCGGCAATGGAATTTTAATTTTTTTTTGCGGCTTCTTCTTCGAGTTCTTGATGCAGCCATGAACAGCTTGTGATTTTTTTTTCTTTTTTCTTTGCTGCTTCTTCTTCGAGTTCTTGATGTAATGCAGCCATGAACAGCTTGTGATTTTTTCTTCTTTTTTTTTTGCTGCTTCTTCTTCGAGTTCTTGAATCTTGATGTAATGCAGCCATGAACAGCTTGTGATTTCGTAGCTTGCTGCTAATTGCTAAGTATTTCTTGTCGTCGTCATCCCCGCGCGAGGCGAGGGAACCACAAGCTACCGGCGGCATCGCCATGGCAACTCGCTGATGAGTTCTTGGGTTATGTTATTGCACGAGTTCACTGCCGCGTAGGCGACGTACGAGCGTGTACACGTAGTAATTTACATTTTTTTCCCGCCGGCGGCGGCGGCCGGAGGTGAGGTCACCCGTTACCGCGCTATGAGCGAGCCGATGACGCCGGCGATGAGGGCGGTGGGGTCTCCGAGCACCGCTGAAATGACGACCTGCGCGGCGAACCCGGCGATCTCGCAGCACCGCTTCACCTTGCCTTTCTTGCCCCAGTACGACCCTCCCCTGCTCGCGTGGCTGCTCTTCACTGCCCCGCGTATCACCGGCACCCTGTACCCGCCGCTCCCCGCCACCACCGCGCCGTCGTACACACTACTGCCGACGCCGCCGACGCCCTTGTGCCGGCCGACGCCGTGCCAGCTCTCGACGAGCATGTCCATGACGCACGCCACGTGGAGGCTGTAGCTCTTGCACTGGCTCCGGTAAGTCCAGCTCCGGCCCCGGTGGCCGCACCTGTGGCACGCGGCGGTGGCCTTGGGATGCAGGTACAGCCTCACCCCCGTCCCACCTCCGGCGGCGGCGTCGAGCACGTGCGGCAGCGTGGCGCAGCAGGGGTGGAGGTCGAAGCCGCAGGCGCGGCAGTGGTACACAAACCCGGCGACGTCGCGGCCGCACGCGTTGCAGTAGCGCGACCCGGCGAGGCCCGGCGCCCGCGCCAGGAAGACGAACACGCACCTCGGGTAGAACGGGTGGCGCAGCGGCGGCGGCGGCGGCGACAGCGGGAGCGCGCACTGGCGGTGCAGGTCGTGGTCGCACCCCACGACAGGGCAGCGGAAGCGCGCGCCGATGCCGACCTCGCGGCATCCGTCGCACCGGAACGGCGTGTCCAGCTGCTCCAGCCGGAGCCGGTGCTGAGGGTGGCTGAAGTGCACCACCTCGCCGTACCTCATGGTGTCACTCTGCGTTGCGTTGTGGCGGCAAACCAAGGAGAGGTTTATACTGGAGGAGAAGATGACATGCTTGCCTTTCTTTAAATCTTGGAGAAGAAGGGTGTCGTAGGAATGGAATTTTGGAATAAATTCCTTCAACTTCTCTTTTGGATTTGGATGTTTAGCTGTTTGTGGCATTCCTAAACTTACAAGAATGAAAATACGAGAATTTTGAAACTTTTTCTTCCTTCAGATATGCATAATATGATCTATTACTTCCTACAAGATAAAATGTCGATTTTTTTAAAAAAAACAGATGATCCTTATCTTACTAATTCAATGTATCTTAAAATTTTCCTAAAAACAGCATGTAGTTTGGGAAGTGGCTTCTCTAACATCGGGGACTGTCGCAATGATCCGACGATGCGGAGGCTCTCGACGCTGTGAAGGTGGGTCCCACCCCGTGTGGAGCCTTATCAATTTTTTAATCGCAACTGTTAAGTTTATAAAAATGGACGATCTTCATCTTACTAATTCGATGTATCTTACAATTTTCCTAAAAAAACAGCATGTAGGTGATGAATCTACGAGATAGGTCAACAAGTTTCTCATAGTGTCATACTTTCATACACCAAGAGTGGTCCCAACAAAACATTTCAGATATTGGATGCTTGATCATGGTAGTACTCTACAATTCACAGTCCCCGCTACAAGAAAACTGAACATTTTCACCGACTTTTTTAATTTCTATCGGCATTTCCGAAAATCGATGAAAGTTAATTAATTTTTGTCACACGAAAGTTAAATTAACTTCGTCGGCTTTTAAATGTGGTCGACATAGAGCTGACGGAAGTTAGCTAACTTCCGTCGAACAGCTTCCGTCGACCAGATGCCGACAAAAGTTGGTTTCTTCTGTCGAAAAAGGCGTAACTTCCGACGAAAATTACCCGTTTTCTTGTAATGCACAAGGACTGTTTGTTTGTCACTGACAGAAGAACACACATGGCATCTCTTTCTCTGTCAAATGATTCCGGTTCTTCTCTTAACTGCTAATCCTGCTTCGATCCAACACAGCTTAATTTCCCTTTGAACAAGTTCAGGAACATCCAATTCCCAGTCCTAACTGTTGATTAGCTTTTAATTTCTCTCCTGGGTGTTCTTTCTTTCTTTCTGTCTCGATGATGGCAAGTGTGTGTACCAGGATAAGAGCGCACAAATTCTTGATTACCAACGAGTGTAAGATTGGAATGTCCCCAAAAGCCTGAAAAATATGTTGTCATCTGGGTTCTGGGTGCTGCAAGAATCACTTGCACTGGCAGGCAGGAATTTGCAATGGGTAACAAAAAAAAGAAGCTCAAATTGTTTCAGTGACACATCTTCGTTCATCTGAAGAACAGTTTGATGCTAGTGTGGTCTGAACTTTTCGATCTGAAAAATATCTGAACTGGTCTGTCAGCTTTGTGTTTTATATCCTCTATGGAAGAAATGGTGAGCATCTGATCTTCCCTGGATCAGCTGTGGTGCTCAACTTTCCAATGGACTGCTCAATTGGATCACAAAATTAAGCAAGGAATTGGTTCTGGGAAGCAGAACCATCCCTTCATCAACCAGCATGTCAGAAAGACAAAAAAAAAAGAGAGATGTAATAATGCAAGGAGATGAAATTATGGAGCATAAAGAACATTACAAAGCAGACTTATAGAGGTGCCTACTCACCTAGTTGCATTGAGACTGAAGCTTTATCCTGATTCCCATTTCTTTATCAAAAGCCAGAGAGGCCACTTACCAACCAGATAAACCCTTCTTTTGTTGGGAACCAAGATCATCAAGAATAATGTCATGCAGTCTTCCCAAATCCAACCACTGATGAGTGTTCTTTACACCATTTCCACATGAAACAGTGGGCTAACAATTTCACTGTCTGTTCCTCATGCTCCAGGCATTAACCAGACATAATTCAAGGGATGCCATTTTTCAGAGTTACTAGAAAATTTGCACTGGTGAGTTGGATTCCGAAGCAAAATCATGTGCTTTGATTTGCTTGGTGTAAATACTGAAATACATGTTGGTCTCTTGTCCCAAAACTGGAGCTTTGAATTCCAATGCTGGGAGAGTGCAGTTAATGCAGTTGGCGTTTGGTAATAACGCAATCCACCAACCGAGCTTGCTTGCAGCTTTGCACTCATCCTCGTGCTGCTGCTCGACGCCAGTGGCAGTGGCTGCCTCACTCTCACTAGCTAGCTAGCTAGCTAGGAGCCTAGTACTCCACGTCTCCACTCCTCTCCTCGACCAGCTCCTCTAGCTGAGCTGAGCTGAGCTGAGGTGGTAGCTGTTAGGTGTAGCTCGCATCGCCATTGCTGCGAGCAGCATGCACACCAGGCGCTGACACACAGGCGTTCGGGGGAGAGGTGTAGGTGGCAGAAAGAACGCCATGCGCGCGCTCCGGCCGCCGCCCGGAGGCTCGCCGGCACCGGCTCCGGGCATGTCGCGTTCGCCGTACCGTGGATTGTTCGGCGGCGGCATCAGCTCGCCGCCTGCTCCCAACCCAGCGATGACGCCGGGGCCTTCGCCGGCGCCGGCGCCGGCGCCGGGGAGTGGGGCGTCCGTGGAGAGGGGGTTCGTGGGCGGGCGGCGCGGCGCGTCGAGCCTGAGCCCACCGCTCATCGCGATGCTGGCGGTGGTGGGGGCGGCGCTGATGGTGGTGCTGTACGCACGGCTGGTGAGCCGCGTGTTCCGGGCTGCGCGGCGGCGGTGGCGGAGACGGCAGCGGAGGCGGCTGCTCATGATCCCGGGGTCCCCCGCCGACGACACGTTCGCGTCGTTCACGACGTACGACAACTACTACCACACATTCTCGCCGTATGGGCTGGACGACGCGGCCATCAAGTCACTGCCATCGGCGCAGTTCCTCAAGTCGGTGGCGGTGTCTGCGCGCGGCTACGGCGGCGGGGAGAGCGCTGCCCGCGACTGCGCCGTGTGCCTGTTGGAGTTCGCCGACGGCGACGAGCTCCGCGCGCTGCCGCTGTGCGCGCACGCCTTCCACGCCGACTGCATAGACGTCTGGCTCCGCGCGCACGCCTCCTGCCCGCTCTGCCGCGCCGCCGTCGCGCTCCCTCCCCCAGTCGCCTCCCCGGTCCGCGCCGCCCGCCGCGTGCGCCCCAACCTCGACGACCTCCTCTTCTTCCACCCCGTGCCCCAGCCTCCCCACGCCGACAACCCGTCCGCCATACCGGAGATCACACCAGCGGGCAGCCCGGACCAGGTTGGCCCAAGGGACTTCCTCCTCAAGCGCTCCTACTCCTTCGGCTTCGAGCGGAACCTCGTCGCCATGGAGGCCCCCTCCACCATGTCCCCTCCCTGGCGCTACCGCCTCAACATCGGCGGCGCCGACGGAGCAAACCGCACCCGCAGCTTCTGGAGCAAGCGCTTCCCATCCCCATTCAGCGGCGTCGGCACCTCCGCGGCCGCCCGCGTGTTCTCGTTCCGTTCCTACCGCGCCGCCGCCGCCAAGTCCTCCCCTTTCTCCCGCCGCCGCGGCTCCGGCGCCACGGCCCCGGGGGGCGGCGGGTTCTTCATGTCCCTGTCATCAGAGCCCCCCTCCATCCTTGCCGCAGCCAGCCGTAGCCGCGCCACCTCCAGCCGGCTCCGGTGCGGCGACCCCGAGGCCCTCCTCTCGCCGGACCGGCTCAGCCGCTAGGCCACGTCACGCATCTCGCCGTCGAGATCAGATCGGATCGGATCTGGAGTGGTGGGCCAGCGCCAGCGAGGTGACTGGTGAGAGTGGGAGAGCCGAGGCGCCGCAGTAATGGCGCGATAAATGCTCGGCCCGCCGCCTGCGCTCGCTTTAATGGCGGGAGGCTGTCGCTCTCTGCCACCTCACCTCCCCCCTCTGCGAGATGCGGCGGTCAACGCACGCACCTGGGTCACCCGGTCAAAGTCAAGGTCGGATGCTGAGCCGTCCGATCAGAAAACGACGGTCTCCAACGAGCATTCGTTTTCTCGTCGGACGGCTCGTACGTTCTATCCAAACGACCGGTGCAACTCGCTGGCTCGCCGTGGCGGCGACGGCACGGCGGCGGACGGACGGACAAGTCATCAACGGTGGCGTCGATGGCCTGATCTTGATCCGTGATTTTCATTTGAAGCAGAGTAGAACTGTACGAGTTCATGTGGATTATCTCAGCCAGCCAGCTGAATTCTGCTCTTGATGCAGCTGGAATTGATTGGAACCAAAACCAAGTTCATGAATTGCTACTTTTATTATGAAATGTTTGTTCCCAGAAACTGAATCTAGGTCATGTTCTTGTGGATCCTGTTGCTGACACTGTTTGTTACGAAAAAATTGCTGCTTCGATACTCCAAAGATATGCACTTTATTTATGATGACATTTCTAGAGCTGACACGGAAGATTACCCGAGTCAATGAAAGTGGTTCTAGATGTTAAAAATACAAAAAATACTTCTTTAAAGTGTCAGGATAGCAAATCTCTCCCGTTTGCCGTGGCTGTTGACTACTATTAGTTCTGATGCGCTATGTATGATCAGCTTATGAAAAAAAATAAATAATGTTGGACTTTAGGAGTTAAGGTGAATAACTGCCTCATCATCGATATGTTAAACTTGGTGTGTTGCGTTATCTACTCTATTATATAATCGGTGAGGTTGAATATCCACCATACTATATGTATGTTTAATAACAATTCTTTGTTTATATATAATAAATTATAGCCATCAAATCTAGCCCATTATGGCCTTCCTTGTTCTCTTTGTCGTTAGATCCCACCTGTTTTATATGGAAGCTGGTTTTCGGTTTTGTATAATAATTATTAATATGTGAAAATCATAAATATATGAAATCTGATCTATTTTATATGGAAATTATTAATATATAAAAGATAATTTGTTTTATATGAAAATCATTAATATATGGAACGTTGATCATATATATGAAAATATATGAAATAGGTTTATATAAAACCAATAAATAAATTGAAAACGTATTCATTACAAAATATTGTTTTAGAAGTCTCGGAATCTCCTTCCACATCCTCTTATTTCCCTATTTAACGCCTCCTTACGAAATCCAGAGTATATTACAAAATCTAGAGTATATGGCTCAATTTCGTCATCAATTTCAGCTCTAGCTTCGCGAATCAGAACTCGTGCCATGCGTTTTTGCACCCTTGTCGTTGCTAGCCGCATTTGTCCTCATTATCGACTCCATCAGGTTCGCCGTCTCCTCGGTCGCTGCTCCGATCGAATCCTCAGCCACTAGATCATCATCACTGCCTTCATCCTAAACTATCATCGCAGCTTCTGTTCACCACCATTCACGTCTGTTTCATAATTGTTTTTATTTAACGGTATATACAATAGGGTCTTCGTGCACAACAATTATCACGTTAAGGCAAGATAACTCTTTGTTATACTTATTTTTTAGAATTAAATAAAAATTAAAAGTGCAGTAAAACCAATGTCGTCTCTCGCGTCCTTTCCACCGTCAACTTGTATCTCCCACGTGCATAAATTCCATGCAATTATAAATACTATAAAAAAATAGAAGATAAGCACGTGCATGCAAAAAAATTAGGAGTCATGCAACCCAACTCCAAAGAATAGGAGGTTTAAATATATAGAATATTATAAATATTAATTACCATACATGTGCAGCAGTCCGGAATCACCGGATATTGTGCAGATTAAGGTAGTGTTTGGTTGTTTATATCATTTCATTCATGTACCATTTCGTCTTAGATCTAACTCTTCATGTGTTTGGTTGCTTGAATTGAATCATTTCATGCTGTATGAACCGGTACAGATTTATAGAATATTCCCCAACAATCTTGTATCATATGGTTCGAGCAAAATCTTCGAATGAAACTATTTCAGACAAAATAGTACATGGATGAAATGATGCAGCCAACCAAACACTGCCTAATTGATCGTATGTATGCACCACGCCGACGCCAATCTTGAATTAAGGACAAGTCACTTCTATTTCAAAGATAACTGCTAGTAGTACCGTCCTACTTAATGTTGAATAAAAAAGTATGAAATGGTATAATTACGGAATAGAGATGGTCGACGACGAGTGGGAGAGGAAGGTTCGGAATAAAGGTGGCGATGATGATCTAGTAGCTGAGGATCTAATCGAGCGGTGACCGGGGACAAGGAGAGGACGACAGTCCCGATGAAGTCGACAACGAGGATGGATGTGCTGTCGTGATGAGGGTGGGTGGTTGGAGCTCGGCGGGCGGCGATAGAGCAAAGCCTGAAATTGATGACGAGATTCGGCCATGAACTCCAGATTTTATAATCTTAATTAATTTGTGATTAGCAAATGTTTACTGTAGAATCAAATTATTAATAATGGCGTAATTAGGCTTATTAGATATGTCTCGTGAATAATCCGCCGATTATGAATAGATTTTGTAAACAACTTACATTTAATACTCTAAAATAGTATCTAAATATATGATGTGATATAGGCTAAAATTTACTCCGGTACCAAACACCTTAAGTCAATTCAATAGCCCAATCCAATCGCCCTAGTACATCATGATGCTTTAACCAAAGCAGACTAGTACCATTAGGGCATATACAATGGTATAGACAACCGTCGTCTGTAGATTCTTGAAATTTACAATACATACAAATAAATAGTCAACTAGTACAATCCATAGACAGTAGTTGTCTGTTTAATTGTCTACAAAATATTTAATGCTTGTATGTAACCATGACTCATAGATTCTTATATATGTATTGGAGCATGAGCTCTTGCTGTCTCTTCACGAAGAGACGACTTACAACTCTCTCATTATTTATTGGTACAAAACAAGGGTTTTTTGCAAAATGTTCATCTTATAGACAGCTCCAAAACTACTATTGTACATGCCCTTGGAGACTTGAACTCCATAGTAAACAATCCAATTCTTGCATAAATTCATGCATCCAAAAAAAGAAAAATTCCCGTTTTGTCGCTGTTTCATTTATCCAAAATGTTTTCAAATCGGTTAGTTTCATTTGATTTTTTTTCCAAAAATCCACATTTCATATCTTTTTTCTTTAACTTTCCATTTAAGTAAATCTTACAAATGTTTTGAAAATAGCTTTTGTTTTTTCCTCCATGTGTATAACAGCCGAACCCATTCACGGCATGTCATACACTTACATGAAAAAAACATTTTTTATTTTAAAATGTAATAAATTTAGATTTGTCTTGTGAATAATCCACCGATTATAAATGAGTTTTATAAATAGTCTACATTTAATACTTCAAAATAACATCCAAACATCTGATGTGACGAAATTAAACTTTTGTACTAAAGAACCAAACGACACCAATCAAATTTTGTCGGTTTCAAATTCAATAATTTCTATTTATTTGATATTTTTTAATGTTATAATTTTTTCCGTTACGTTACACATTTTGAAAAGGCATTTCGCTGTTTGTTTAGACGTCAAACTCGTCGTCGCCTTTCTCCCATTCGCACGGCTTCGTCTCCGTCTACTACTTCTCCCTCCTCCTCCTCCTCCTCCTCCTCCTCCCCCTCGTCCAACTGCCTCGCAGATCTCGCCGCCCTCGCCTGCTTTTCCTCGGCCGCCGTATCCGCGAGGGCGTGCTTGCTGCCGGCACCGGCGAGGACCTCCGTTCCGGCAGGCGGCGGCCGCTCTCCGTGTGCCTCCGAGGAGCCGGAGGGGGAGGGGGAGGGGCTCGCCGGAGTTGTCTCTCGGGCCGCTCCGCTCCCTTCGGGCCCTCGAAGGCTCCTCCCCTGTCGCGGTGGAGATCCGGGCGGGTGTTCCTCGGTAAGACAATTGGTTTGGTCGGGGGATTCGCCTTGGGGATGTTCGATTCGTGCGCGGAGAGGCGCGGCGGGATGGATCCCATCGGTGAATGATCTGCGGCGCGCGGATGCCGCTGTTCGTCGTTGCTAATGTGGTTCACTATGTCCGTAGGGTTCACGCATAGGCGCGTGCGCAGAGGAGGCTCGGTGACGGCGCGGGCGAGATGAAGGGCTCGTCCATCCCGGCGGTCGCGATCATGCCCTCACCGCTCTTCCTCTGGCGGTTTAAGGTATGGTGGCCTTCTCCCTCTCGTCGTAATCTGTTACATCACAACATGGAATTGAGTTGTCGTGAACGATAAATTGATTGCAAATGCCCTTTGCCCCCTTGCTTAATTTACCGTTTGTGCTACCGCCAGTGCAGCATTGCTGTGTAGGTGCAAATAATCATGTTAGTGTGTCCTGAGTTAGATTTTGGTCAATACCTTTGCAAGTTGCAATTGCAGCAAAGGAATATCGGAGGAAAAGCATATGAATTGCTACCTTGCTCACAAAGCATTCCGCATGGATGATAAATTGATAATTAGTTGATAAACAGTGCGGGTTGAGGATAAGTGGCCTCACTTCATAGTATCTAATCATTTCCTCACACCTGGTCTACACATTTAATATATTCTTACTGCTACTGTTGCATAAACCCCGTACCTCTGTACCATTAATTGCAAAATCTAGAATCCAGGCTCGCTCTTTTTGCAAAGTAAAATTGCAAAAGAGTAAAACTGTGTCATGCTTGACTCTTTGCTTGTCAGAATGAGCCTATATCCTTGTGTGACCACTGACCAAGATAGTAGTGTTGATTCCTCTTTATATATATGGCAGGAAACAACGCTAATCTTGAATACATAATAAAATGGCATTTCAGCAATGCCTAGTTTCTGTTTGTTTTCTTCTTATTTTCCTGAACTGCATTGAAGAGGCATAATACATATTTACACGTGATTTTATATTGCAATACTACCCATTAATGCATTCTATAATTCTTTTCTCCTACATTATTATGTAACTGGCTGCAGGCATTATTTAGTACAGAAATTATCCTGCCCTCTTGATTCCACATTTGTATGTTTCAATTTTACTTTTCCAACCACTGACAAACTCATCCTTTTTCAGGTCATATTGTTTCTCTTATGGGGCTTATGCTGTTGCAAGGTTTGTCTTTCTATGATTTATTGATTTATCCATATCTTTTTTCTTGCATATGGTCTGAACCTCTTAAGTTGTATTCTAATTTCACTTATTGTCTGGGTGTTACAGATAGGTTGGGACTCTGTTATGAGAATGAGTGCTGATCTGCGAGACTTATTTCTTTATGAGGCCTTTCTATACTACAATCCCCTTCTTCTTGTGGTGAGCATATTTTGTTAAGTACATGCGACATGCTCAAGGGCCATTACCTGTAGAAAATACAGCAAATGAAGGTACTCCCTGTGCATCGAACATCAATGTAATTATGCTCCATGTTTTTGTTTTAGGCTCTGATGATTTGGTTATGGGGAGTAAACTTGTGGGTCTTTGCACAATCATCAGTGAATTATGCAAGAGTGTTCGATCTTGCACAAACACATTTATCACACCGAGAAATATGGAGGGTATGTTTATCTGACTCCTGGATGCACATTCTATTTGTCAACTTTACATGGTTAGGATTTTCTGAAGTTCTTTCCCTGTTTTGAAATGCATTTGCACTGACATAGTTTGCCCAAAAGAAATCTGTATATCTCTGACATAAAACCTCTGTTATGACTTTTGTGAAAGAAGAATAAAGTTTGTCCATACCATATCCATGTTGACATTGGCGCAAAGTTTCAATATTTTATTTAACTATCAACCCATTATATTTTGTGATGGAAAATTGCAAATACACTTGTAGATTTATATATTTCATGTGTGTGTATTTGGATTTCCTATGTTATATACAGTACACGCTATATTTTTTTAATGCATAAGTCTCAGTAGTCAGTATGCCAAGTCTTCTTGAGAATATCATGTGCCTATTGCATTTTTGGAATATGAATGCTAAACATTAGATAACACTATCTTTTCTTCAACTTATGTCAGGATTTATTGTGCTAGATGCATTTACCTTTGTTCTTTCTGCACTCATCCATGCTAATGTTTGACATATTATTCTGCTAATGTAATTCTCACTTTTTTGTTTCATTAACAGTGTGCTACTTGGCTTACATTGATTGTTCCCACAAGCATGACAGCTTACCTGTATTTGTACTCACATGGAGAAGTGTCTCTTGCTGCATCTCAACCAGTGTAATATCTACCTCATTAATTAGTTCATTCCATGCCTAGTTCTTCTTGTGCTTGAGCTCATGAGAACATATTTAATGTTTGGTTACTCTTTCTTCCTATCTTTCAGGTTCTTCTATATGCTATTCTTCTGATGATCCTCCTTTCTCCTTTTGATATGTTTTACCTATCATCACGCTTTTACTTTCTGAGGACAGTATGGCGAATAATGCTTCCACTGCAAGTAAGTTGTACAATTTGTTAGTAAGGATATGGTAGTTTTTGCTTAGCTTTGCCACAAGCAATATGTTACTGCCTGTTATGAATAGCATATTACCTTGATGCCCTTGCTATGTAGCCAGCAATCGGATCACACTAAATGTATGATGATTTCCTTTTTCCCCTGTTCTGCAGGCTATTACATTCCCTGACTTCTTTTTGGCTGATATTTTTACATCAATGTCAAAGGTATGCAATAATTTATTCAAAAGTATTGGTCATGGATTGTTTTGTTTACATTCTTTCTGTTATGTGCATTGGCATACCTTCCCTGCTCCCTACCAATTTCTGTATACGGAAAGTAGGGCATGATTTATTGTCTTATAATATATGATTATCTGTTATCTAGGATTTAATTTATATACAATGTTATAAGGCAAAATTTATTTGTTAACTTTGTGAGCACACATTACATACTATTTTTGAGTTTGTACAAAACTGTTTCTCCATTGTGTTTGGCCTGAGCTGGCATTCATGATACTCGGTGGTTTACCATTTCGCTTAATGTTGCACTTCTTCACAGGTCTTCTCAGATCTGGAACGTTCAGTTTGTCGCATGGTCAACCGCCAGGTTAATTTCTTACATTTGCTGTCCTGCCATGTGCATAATTTCTTCAACGGTTTCCAAACGATTGACACATAACATGCCACTGGCTTAGTTTAACAGTTGTAAAATTATTGCTAGAACTGATATTGTCCCTCTATAATGTGCCTTGTCATTATAATATTCTACAGGTTGCGACAATCGCTTGGTTTGAAGCAGATTCAATTTGTGGCAGCCACTCTGTAGCTATTCCGCTAGTTCTCGTGTTCCCTTATTTGTGCCGTTTCTTCCAATGCCTTCGACAGTACAAGGATACAAAGGAGAAGACTTGTCTTTTTAATGGTATTTTCTCACCATGCAGAAGCCATGATTGCTATATTTTTTTTTCAAATATGGCTTACTTTTTTCTAAAAAATTCTAGAATTTAGTTCCACTTACGATTTGATTGTATGCTCGTTACCAGTTCAACTAACCATTTACAAACATTTGTCTCAAATCCAGCACTTAAGTACTCGACAGCGGTTCCGGTGATTTTCCTTTCGGCTCTCAAGTATCATGTATTCCCTGACAAGTGGATGAGCTTTTACCGACCCCTCTGGCTTATTTCTAGTGTTATAAATTCGCTGTATTCCTTTTACTGGGATATAAAGCGAGATTGGGATTTGAGGTGCAGCATCTTCACATGATTTGTTTTCCAGTGCTTCAACTTGTGTTTGCACATCTCAACTGCTGGCTTGCTGCTAACGAGCTTCTCTTTCCCTGCAGCATTTTAACTAGGATTTTCATGTTCAAAAACCCAAGTACATGGACTAACCTTCTTTACGGGCAGATCTGGGTATAAACTCAAACATAGAAATGGTTTTAGTTATTCCACATTGATGCATTTGTCACCAGTTTGTTTATGTTTATTATTCTACAGGTATATTACTGGGTTTTAGGCAGCAATCTTGTGCTCCGCTGTACATGGACATACAAGCTCTCCGCCCATCTTCGGCACAACTACTTGACCCTGTTTACAATAGCTGCTTTGGAAATCATGAGGCGGTTTCAGTGGGTATTTTTCCGCGTTGAGAACGAGTGGAACAAGATGACAGCCAAGCAGAATTTGGAGATGTCATCTGACATGCCTTCTGAAGGAGATAGGCTGTTGGATTCAAGTAGTCACACAGTATGAACTATGAACCCACAGCTCTCATATATTTTGTGATACAGATTCATCATTCATTTAGTGACCCTTATAGCCCATTTTTTTGTCCAAAATTCTGCTTTATTTGTAGAGGTCAAAAGGTCAGGGATACATTGATATGTTTCTATGAAAGTTGAAATTGTTGGAGCGAGAGTATGTAATCCTTTTGGCTACTTATACCACATTTGTAATCCCCTTGGACCCAAAACGAGGTGTCTGTTGACACATCAAAGATGAATGAATAGTCAGTCATACGAGTCATTTTTACATCTTATTGGACTATCTGTGTATCGAAAATCTGGAATTGAACTGGTATTTCCCCTTTTGTGCCGAACAAATGTGCCAGTTCTCCACAGATTCATCAAATGTGCAGATGTTTGGTTGATGTAGGGACCATGTGTACCAAACATTTGAATCATGGCTCAACTAATAATGGGTTTAATTAGTGTATGATCAGCTGCCAAGCACATGCAAAACAAAATCATTTATTGCCTTATTGTTTATCCCATCGTTGGTAAGTGCTTTCTGCACCAGACAAACTGCTTATCTTGATGTTTTTTATGGCCTTCTAATCTAATCTATGGTTGGGACTTGGGAGCCAAAATCACATTTTAACAAGTCACATCATATTTTATTATTATGATTATATTTATAATTTCTAAATAATTCTAATCAATGTATCCACCCACAGAATGAATCACCAATTTAGCAGCCAAAATCAATGGATGAATGCCTTTATGTATCTTTCTGTTAAGCAAATAGAGGCACTTAATTTGTTTTTAGATATTCAATCATCTGCTTATATATCCTTGACAACATGAGAAGCAAGCACTGGTAACCATTCTTGCACCATCCATCCATCCATCACCCATGCATATATACAGTAGTAATTAAGTGGCATATCTATAATATAGTTGCTATAAAATCTAAAATCACCCCAATCTTAAGCTCCCAATACACACTCTGATAGCTGGATCAAGTTCCCTAATTATTAGGGACGTACGGCAACGGGTTTGAAACCCGTGGGTTTGATAAAACCTATCCACGAAATAAAACCACGAAACTCATGAGTTCAAAACTAAACCCAAACTCGTCGGGTACCCGAAACCTAACCGGTAACCCCGGATTTAGTTTATATGTACTCTACATAAATTATATTACAATATAAATATAATTAGAAATTCACAACAAATAAAGATTATCACATAACATTATCACGGGAAATGAGTAGGAAATAGAATGAACTCTATATAATTTTAAGTAATCGGGTAAACCCGCGCAACCCGCAGATTTAAATTTAAACTCGAACCCGACCCGAAATTAAACGGGTACCTGAATCCGCGAACCCGTGGGCACAAAATTGAACCCAAACCCGTGTCCGGTACCCACGCGGGTAAAATTGCTATCCTTACTAATTCCTTTTTATTATTCTTGGTCCCCATCATGGACATAGACATGCACGCATGATATGATGCCTCATCATCCATGCATCATGGTTGATCACTAGCTTCTATTCGATCTATACAAGAATCCATGGACACTGCTGCACAGAGGCAGTGATGTGCACGATCGAGAGCTAGGTAGATAGGTAGCTAGCTACGGCGACGAGAAGGCGTCGTCGAGCCAGCTGGTCAGCCGCTCGCCGCCGTCCTTGTCCGCCGCCTGCAGCTGCCGCGCCGGGCGGAGGAGGAGCGACGACAGCAGCGACTCGCGGAGGCGGTTCGCTGCTCGCCTCCGTCGTTGGCGGATGCGGCGGAGCACGGCGTCCTTATCCAGCGCCCCCGCCCCCTCCCCCGGCCTGTGCAGGTACAGGCAGCTCGTCACCGGCAGCGCCACCACGCCGTCGCCTTCAACCTCACGCCTCGCCACCACCGCCGCCGCCGAGTTCTTCGACACCTTGGACGCCATGAAATCGCCTGCAGCTAGCTAGCTAGCTTCTTGCTCCTCCTTGAGTGAAACGAGTGTGTATTCGGACAAGATGAGAGTGAGAGTGTGATAGCTAGCCACCATATTTATAGATGGTTTAGGGGAAGCTCAAGCTTAATTAGTTAATTAACTTACTAATCACTGTCACGGAAAGAACAGGCTTCATTAGTTAATTAACTTACTAATCACTGTCACGGAAAAAAACAGATACGCGATCAAGAAGATCGAAACAGGTAGCTGGAGGACATGGTTTCACGTGTCAGGGTTAATTAGCTGCTTGTTTTAATTCTACGTCGGTTTTGTCCACTGATGGTGATTAGATGAATTGTGCATTGCTAATTACTTTACCCAAAGGAAAATGACACGAGTAGGTATGTTGATGTCTCCATGACGATCCGAAAAAAACAAGAATACGTGGCATAAAAAAATTGAGTGATTTTACCGTTCTTACAGTAAAAGAGATCATGGTTTTTATTTTTCCATATTTATTTTGATAATCCCATAACTAAAATTAACGCTATAAATAAAGCACCGTAAAATTTCTCGAAAAATCACCTTAACTTTTGACAGCATTAGGTTTTTTCAGAAAAAAATTTGACAGTATTAGGAGTCTGTCAGTAACTATGATAGGGTCTGATCTAATCTAACAACCCTAACGTGATTCTAGGAACTTGAATCTACTAGAACTCATTTAATCTAGCAACTCAATCTAGTACCACACGGTACTGTTTACGGGCATGATTGGGCTGTTCACGGGTATGATTGGGCTATGAGCTGGCCTGGCCTGCTGCAGCACCACCCTGGCACATGACACACAGGCACAACACTGGTTTCAGTAAAAAAAATAGTAAAGTGAAGTACTGTGGCAACAGTGTAGTCCAAACATGCCCTAGTTTTGCAGAGTTACCTAGGTTAGTAAATGCATCTCTCTCCCAAGATCTTGTGTTCTGCACTTGTACAGTAGGTAAAGCTTTCAGGATATTTTTTTTTTATGGCCATGGAATTGATCTTGTGGTCTCTTCAGGAGTAATTCCATGTTAGCCTTCTCTTCAGGAGTAATTCCATGTTAGCCTTCTCTTCAGGAGTAGCTCTGAACAAGAAATTGAGTATCTCTGAAAAAGAATTGGACATTCAGAAGTGCACTTCTACAGCATCACAAGTGGCAAAAGACAACTCAGTAGTTTTGTTGGTAAAAAAAGGAATAGGCTCATTTATTTATTCATCAATTCAATGCTCCAAATGTGCCAATTCAATATATTTCTGTGGGTTCATTACAAATGTAATATAATTACAAGTGTCAGACCCATCTTGAGTGGTGGTCTGGTAGAGACCAGACCATCACAGCCTACACAAAAATTGTGAGAATAAGTGAGGCACAAGAAGAGCCTGCAGTTCATCTTTGCTCACATAGATACATGTAATCATATTTCAGAAACCCTCAAGGAAGGGGTAAAAATATGAACAGCACAGGCATAAATACATCAGAATAGAATACACACCATGAAAAACAAATGTACATGTATAGTATAGAGTATAGACTCAAATCTATGCACAGAAAGGAGCTTGGCAAGTCAGGGGAGGACTTGATCCATCTCGGTGCAGTCAAATATGTTGCCGGTTGATGGTATTGGCCTCATTTGTTTCCCTGAGCATGTCCCTTTGCTTGAAGGGTTGACGACATGGCTCGCAGCCTGTCGGTGACCTCGGTGAACGAGGGACGGATGTCCGGATCGGCCGACCAGCATTGCTCCATCAGTTGTTGCCATTCAGGCTCGCAGTTTTTGGGTATCGGCGGCCGAAGAGTGTTGTTGACAATACCACCTTGTCACAACAAATCATGCAACTTACTAGGGGGGTTAAGAAAAAAAATAGCATTCAGAAAAAAAATTGGATGGTGGGAGCATGAAAGCTGATGAAGGATCATGTCTGTTGATTATTCTCGGTCTTATTTGTGGATAGATACTGAAATATAATCAAAACTCGGGTATACCTATGATGGTGCCACAATGCATATTTGCGTATGGTTCCTCACCGGTCAAGATCTCCCATAAAGCTATCCCAAAGGAGAACACATCCACCTACATGCCTCCAGAAATTGTCAGGCAAAGAATGGTTATACATGCAAACAGTAATCAGGAATCCGATGAAATACTTCACCTTCTCAGAGACTCGGCTACTGCTTCCATTCAAAAGCTCTGGTGCCATCCACGGAAGAGTGCCCCGTACACCACCAGAAACCAATGTGTTGCGCTTAATTCTTGACAATCCGAAGTCTCCAACCTGATTAAAGTTAGTCTCGAATTATAAATTGAACATTACAATGACATCATAATTAAAAGGTCACGAATTAAGGTGATTCTTTTCTGCTTATTGACAATAAGAACAACCTTCTAATAATTTGCCCAGTTCTTGATGTGGATAGAGAACTAGTTACCTTGCAGATTGGTCTCTGAGGATCTCTCAAATTAACAAGTAAGTTGTCGCATTTCAAATCAAAATGGACGATGCTTTTGGAGTGCAAATATTCCATCCCAAATGCCGCATCCATAGCAATGATGAGCTTTTTCCGACGATCGAGCATTCTGCATAGATGTAGCAAATAGTAAGATGCTCATGCAGAGTGGAAATCACTGAATAGAAACATCGACTCACCTGTCCTTCCTTAAAAGAACATTCCTTAGTGATCCATTTACCATGAACTCTGCCACAGTTGCCAATGTTCCTCCAGTTCCATCAGGAACCACACCATAGAAAGCAACAACATTTGGATGATGCAACTTTGAAAGAATTTGCGCTTCCCTCCAAAAGTCTTTGGTCTGTAGGGTAAAAACATTGATGTCAGTTTCAGCAAAAGAATGTGATAATGCATTCTATCAAGAAGGCTTCAATTCCAACAGCCATATCAGTATCAAGGTGCTTAAAGCCTTAAACACGCAGTGACAAGCAAAAGAAAATAAGAATATTCTACCGCAAGCATTTTTCTGTCATTTTGCAATTTGCATGAATGATGGAGTGGTCAAATGACAAAAAAAAAGATATAATAATGTGACTCACAAGTTTCTCTTGTTCAGATGATCTCCCAGCAAAGCAGCTTTTCTTAATACGTTTGATAGCAACATCGGTTCCTCGCCACTTTCCATGGTATACTGTTCCAAATGTGCCAGCTCCTAATTCACGTAGCTCCTCAAGGTCGGCGTTTCTTATGATCTAATCATAAAAATCAAACAAGCCACATATCTTTATGACTTGCAAAGTTGCATATTATAGATAAAAATGATGAAGATTTTCTTTCATGAATCACATAGACATCTTGCTCAGAAGAGTGATATAATTGCTGAACAAATGCAGAGCAAGAGAACTGCACCTGCAAGCCATACATGCTGGCTTCCAGTTCAGCAATTGCAGCATCACTTATGGATCCATCTACAGCTGGTTCATCATCACGATCCTAAGATCCAGAACAACAAGCATGTTACGATCATCCACTCATATGGTATGAAACATGAACAACATGATCAATATTCAATATAGGTGATACCTCGTTAGCTAACTCTGGCCCGTGGCTACTAGCATCACCATCCTTCTGTGATGAAATAATAGCATGTTGCTGTTCTTCAGCTTCCACTTCCACATGAGGAACAAGTGGTCTGGATGACGGAATGCCTGAAGGCACATCATCAGTCACATCCTCAACTATAACAGGTGCCTCCATTTGAACATTGTTGTGCATCCTGTCCTTCAGGTTTTGATTATTGATGATGGTATGATCAAATACATTCACTACAGGACTGCAGGAGATATTGCGCTCGAGAGGAACCTCTCTGCCCAAAACACATGCAGGAAATGGATTCTGAGATGAGGACAAATTGACACTCACATCAGAGTCACTCAGGCCAATAAGTGGAGTGGCAGCCAAACCAGGGTTATGCACTGATGACTGGTCCAAGTTTCCATTTAGATATACACTGGATTCTCTATTTGCCATAGATCTTTGCAAGGTAAAAACATCTAAGGAGTTTATAGGCAAATTTATATGGGGTCCTGGAGCAACTTTATCATTCCCGTACATGCAGCTGGTAGTTCCATAATCTGCAACAACATGCCCTGAATTCAGTTTGTCGATTTGAGATCCACGATCTAAATTCTCTACTTGGTACCCAATAGAACACCCATTAAGAAGAAATGTGCGGGAATTATCAGTAGCAGGTATTAATGTTGGGACTGAGCTTTCTAGAGCATCTAACTCATCAGAGGACATCCTTGCACCGTGTGCGCGGTAGGAATTGAACCTTGTATCAGCAATAGCAAACTGAGGTGCAGCATTTGGGCCTGCTCTGTTTTCCTGACGATAAGGCTTATCCTGCCACTGAACAGTAGAACCACCATCATGGCCTTGTCTGGCATTAGTTTGATATACTTCTTGGGAAAATGATGGGGCTATGTGAGAGTCTGCAGCTAATGACAAATTAGATGCAAGTACTTGCGTGCGATCTTTCAGCAAAGGATCTGAGAAAGCATGAGTCATGCCTTGTGCAGATAATACGGCGTTTTTTGGGTGCATAGAGACCTTTGCAGAATAAAATGGCAGATCCACAGGAATAGGCATATCATAATTGGTATGTGGACTCAAGCCACCATCGTTTCGAGGCATAGCCAAGTCTTTTACCGGGCTTTGAATGTGAAAATGGTGTGGGGAAGTTCCAATTCCTATACCCGTGGCTGCGTCATTTTGCTTCTTATGTTGCTGGTCGAGAAGCATGGTTTTCAAATTTGACCCAATGTAAACTTCACTTTTGTTCTCATGTGATTTCTCGGCAGATAATTGCATCCTCAAATGTTCCGTGGTCATTTGCCTATTTAAGCTTGTGGAGGAAATTGTCAACGACTCAGCTACCGTTGGTTTTGTGAATGGGGAAATAAAGAACTGAGATGGGGACTCGTTTAGGGTCTTTCCACCCAAAGCTCTAGCTCCATTTTCTCTATCTGTTTGACTGGCAGGTGAGTCTCTGTAAGCGAGTGGAGAATTATCCATGTGATGGCTCAATGGGCTCATCAAACTGTTGCTGCTGATGCTCTTCTTCAGTTGCGCCAGATTGTTCACGGCAACCACAAATTGATATTCTGGTTCACTCTCTAAGCTTTTTGAGTCTAACAATGGATCCTCACATTCAGATTGGGAGGCGAGAAAAATTCGGAGTCTAGGTGAGGAATTGACCTTTTCAAGGCTGCTGTATTCTTCCATCATGTTCTGAAGATCCTCATCACATGAAAGAGATATCAATGCATCAAGATCCTCATCAGGAAGCTGGTACTTTATGATGTGTGGCTGATTGTAGATTTTCAGGGTTTTCTGCACAAGTTCATTCCATGAGAAGTTTCTGGGTATTGAGATTAGACGTGTTACCCCGCCGACATATCTGAGCTTCCCATCACTCGGCCTGGGCATGACTTTCCCACCAAAGCTACACATGAACTTGGCTTTTCCAGAGTGAGAACATGGACTTTCACAGGCAGAACACATATCTTGCAGACTGTCACTTGAAATTTCGGCTGATTTAAGCCCATTCTCAGAGGGTATGGTCCTCATATGCACCAAATTTATCGGATCGAAAGCACATTTCATTGGCAAACCAGTACTGGAGACATCGGAAAGGTTCTCGGAATCAAACCTAGTAAGGCCAAGAATTTTTGTCAGGTCTTGATAGGTCACATTCAAGTTTTTCCGGTTACTGGACCCAACCTGGTTATTCATTTCATTCAATGTAAACCAAAATGATGTGCCGGAAGCTCATCCACCAGCAACTCAATCTTGATTAACACAGACCGCAAATGATGTCCTTTCACCTGGCTTTGAAATGCTAATCGCTAAAGCATGATTACCTTTCATCTCTTTAGAACAAAGCTGCTTACTCGCCTAATCTAGATCATTGCCTCATCTGTTCTTGCTATAACCGAGCATAGATGCCAGCTGCGATAAATAAAAAAACAAACAAAATCAACAGCTTTATACGATCCCTGGAATTAATTGAGCTGTGAAAAAAATACCATTACCATTTCAATTCCTACATGTGACATCGCTTGTTTCAAAGAGTTGTATTTCTTTGAACAAAAGATAAACAAACAATAATCATTGCATGAAAAGAAACAATAAATGATGGAGCAACCGGCCGACCAGATGGAATGAACCGCATAAACAATTTGACATTGCAAGTTTGCAACCGCATCAAATAGAGGGGAATTAGGGATCAGCGTCAAAGAAAACGCGACGAACAGTAAACCGAGATCCATCCCGTCAGATCAGCAGTGAATTCAACAAGGGGAGGGAACCGAGCTCCCAATCGCGTACCTGATCCTCCGCCTCCCACCTCAGACCGACCGATCCACGGAACGGCAAACTTCACTCACGGGAACAAAAAGGAGGAAGACGACGGCGGCGGCGGCGGCGGCGGCGGCGGCGGCAAGATTCCGCGGCGAAAACCAAATCAGAACAGTGGCAAAGAATAAAAATGGTATTTTTATCCGGGATTAATCGGCGAATTTAGCGGTGGCGGTGGAGGAGGGCGAGGAAAGGGAGGGAGAGAAGAATGAAATGCCACGGCGGCGCGGCGAGGCGAGGCGAGAACGACAGGAACGCCATTGTTTGTGTCGATTTCTTTTCTCTATCTCGAAAAAAAAAAAGAAACTTTTTGTTGGATTTTGCCGGCAAAACGAGGGAAGCCACACGGAAAAGGCGGTGCCATCCCTACTTATTGCTACTTTCTCCATCAAACTTTTTTGTTATAAAAATTTCTAAATTTTAATAGTATGGTTGTTAATGTTTTTTAAAATTCATCAAAATTAAAGGATTTTAAACTAAAAAATGTGTATGACTCATATCTTCTAGCTAAGATGTACGTTTCTTGGTTGGAAGGTAAAAAAAATTTAACTAGAAAGAATTGTAGTGTTTGATTCGTTTCCTATCATAATTCCAACACTATAGAATTTCAATAAAAATAAAAATATGTATGATTGTTTGAAAAATTTGCAAAATAGGACGAGCATTGGAACTTTTAATGGCATTTCAATTTTAATCAATATTGTGGTTGCTTTTGACGTAGCAAAGCACTTGCATTAGCTAGCCTAGGAAAATATAGATTTTTTAAAACAATAATATTTTTTTAAAAAAAAAATAAATATGTATGATCGTATGAAAAAATTGCAAAATTAGATAGTAATTGGTCCACCAATAGACGATTATTGTCAGGTGGCGGCGAGTCGGCTCTTGGTCGGTCGACTACTGCCACGTCAATAGAAGTCAGCCGACTAAGAGACGACTCCCTGCCACGTGGCAAAGTGGCCAGGCGCAACGGCTCTCTCTGGCCGACTAGTGTCACGTGGCGCCGGTCGACCGTTCAACCGCCGACTGGGCGCCACGTGGTGTCAGTCAGCTCTTCGTAGGCCGACTCCACCTTAAATAAAAAGGGCTGAACGCCCCCTTTCTTCCACCTCAACCCTAGCTGGTCACTTTTCTTTGAGAGTCAATTCCAACTCTACTTATTAGAATGATTTTAAAACATAATTATATTATCACGTTAGTCAAAATCTACTGTATAAGTACATCTAATAAAGAAAAGAGATAGTAAACAAGAATAGGGTGGTGCAGGTAGGCCCTAAACCACCATATATTTTGGCCCAATATTGGTTATTGGTTTATTTTTTTCTTTTTTTCAAAATTATAGTGTTGTTAGAACTATTTATTTACGTATAGAAAATATAGTATTTGTTTTTTTCACAATTTGGATGATATCCTCCAAGTTCTCGGCCTATAACAGATAATACTATAAATACTTTTAACTTAACAGTGAAAAGTAAGAGAAATATGATTAATGTCCTTTCTAATTTAAGTTGCATTGAACAATATTTTGCTTGAATTGCGTGATACTTTTTATGTTGTAATTTGCAAATTTTTAGACTCAGCTGTTGATTTTAGTTGAGTTATAATGTTATAAAATAGAAATGCTATATTTATATTATATTTTGAAAAAAAATCTTATACGGTGAGCTTACCGCATCATAAAATTTTATAATACATAATAATAATATCTTAAAAAAGAAAAAATTTAGAGCCGCCGCTAAAACACAATCATTTCTAGCATTGCAATCATGATCAAAAGACAATCATGGAGTTACTAATTGAGAGGGAAATCTGTTTTCCTTACCAAATACGTTATCCATCTCACCCTCAAACGAAGGATTCGATGACAGCCACAGGTGCGCGATCGAGCTCGACCTCCACCTCGATCGGCGGCCGCGCGGTCGGCCCCGGCACGGCGCCACCGAGCACCGCGTCGTCGATCGACATCGCCCCCGCGAGGGACAGGAGGAGGAAGAGGAGGAGGAGGAGGAGGGCTAGCTCCGCCCGCAGCTCTTGCGGGTGTCTGCCGCCAGCGCCATGGGTGTGGCCGGAGCTGCGGCGGCGGAGGATGAAGAAGCGAAGACGACGAGGTGTTTCGCGGCGCGGCGCGGCGAGGCGACGCCGGGGAAGAAGACGAGTTCCGCTTCCGGGTCGCAGCGGTTGGGGACACAAGCCCGGCCCGCTTGCGCGACGAACGAAAATGGGCCCGGTCGGGCCGAGCGTCTCGACTCAACCCGGCCCAGAGACCCATGCTATCATCATGCTGGATGGGCCTGGATGGGCCTGGATGGGCCTGGTGTTTCAAGCCCAACCAAATACTCCATCTGTACAACGTTATCCGTATTTGTTTTTTTAAATAACACGTTTTTTATTCTAAATTTCAAATCTCGTAGGTGGATTTCAAATTTTGCAAAAAATAGCTTCTGTCGATTTAACCATACCATAGCTCGATGGAAGGTTAATTTTGCAAATTTTAAATCTGTATACTAGAATTGAATTTCTAAATAGAAATTGTATTATTTAAAATATCAATTTTTAATGGTTTGTTTCTAACGTTGAATTTAATTTAACGACCATTTGTTTCTTTTGTATACGTTAGGGCCCGGACCGACAGTTTTGGATATAATAATCTCTTTTTTCATAAGCTAAAACAAATGGGGAACATTATTATACCAGCTTATTATAATATGAAGTACACGTATAAACAATCCAGCAAGCTGGTGGAATCAACTTTTATCTAAGTGATTTTTTATAATCAAAACTGAAAAACAACATTGTACTTAATTAATTAACTAACAAATTACTTATAGTACAAATACAGTGTGTGTAGCGAGGTTTTAGTATTTGACATGACTTCGGATTTGATTCTCATTGAAAATAATTATATGGTAAAATTAGATTCAATTATGAAATATTCTAGTTTTTGTGAGAGTAAAATAACCATTATACTAGATTCACTATATATACGATGATTTTTATATGATTTAAATTATATAAATCAGAATGAATAAATAATGTGAATTATGAATCATATTATTTATTATATGATGTACTAGTAGACTTTAATCGTGTATAAATATTTCCCTGAACTTCTACGAGTATTTTTCATTTTTTAGTAAACTAATTCTCGTGACAAGCAATGTTTCGTACTGATTCTTCCCTCAATTCTCCTAAATTTTATAGCTAAAACTCCACGATTCAGGTTGAATTTGGAGTTTTTATAATATAATAAATAATTAAATTTTTATTTTTAATATAAAATAAGAACTAAATTATTCAACTAAATATCTTTAATCCATCCACAACTCAGGATTTGTGAGAGCTAGTCTGAACCTGTTTCAAAATATCATGGAGCTGAAGTTGTTCCAAATAAGACCTAGTAAACCGATTCTTTTCTACATTCTAAAGATTTCTTAGAATCAGCTCTAAAACTTCTCCTAATTGGAGTTTGTATAATATAATAAAATAGTTTATTTTTTATTTTTAATTAAAATAAAAACTAAATTACTCAACTAAAATATCCTTAATCTATTCACAACTCAGATTTCTTAGATAGAATTTCTTAGAGCTAGTCTAAACCTGTTTCGAAAAATCCTGGAGCTGAAGTTGTCCCAAATAGAATCTTAGTATAAACCGCTTTTTTTCTACCCGGTAAAGATTCTGGAGATTTCTTAGAATCAGCTTAAAAACTTCTCCTAATTTTGAAGGTACATGAGATTTTAAATTTGTTAATTAAAATGCTAACTAAAATATAATTAATTTTAATTTGCACTCCAAATTGTTCAAATTATCAAAGAACGAATATACCTATTTCCGAAGTTTCATATTAAATGAGAAACATCACACTTTTTTCTTCGTTTTTTATCTTTCAAAAAAACATAAAATTCTTTATATCAAGCGTCCAAATCTCTCAACATTTTGTGGGCCCACGGGCCGCGCAGATCACCGACCATTTACAGCCACACACTAATCGATGCAAATCCGCCCGTCCATTTTTACATCCTCTCAAAATAAAAAAAATCAAATACGCGGGGGGTCACCGTATATATGTATGTACATACCTACACATACGGTGTATATCTATACCCTCTGTACGTACGTATGTATACAGACTCCGTCATGCCGTGGCCAGCGGCGACGGCGACGGCGAGACCATTCACGCGTGCGCCGGCGTGAGAGCCGTCGAGTTGGGGCGTCTGCGACGCGCCACACCTTGACGGACCCGTCGAGGCTGCCGCTGTACACCACCCAACGCCGGTGGCCGTCGGCGGCCGTGGCGTCCTCCTCGTCCATGGCCACGCACTTGACCGGACCCGTATGGCCGGTGAGCACGGCGAGGCGGGCGTGGTTGGCGCCCTCCTCGCGCCGCCACACGGAGATCGTCCGGTCGGCGGAGCCGCTTACGACGACGCGACCTGTCACCGCGAGGCAGAGCACGGCCATCTTGTGCCCGCGTAGCATCCCGCCGTTCCTCGGTGCGGCGCCGGCTCCCACGCCGCGCCGCCACTGCCAGTGGGTTACGACGCCGTCCGAGGACGTACACGACACGCGCCTCCGCCGCCACGGAGATGGCGGTCACCGCGCTCTCCCCTTGCGCAGCACCCGCTCCATGGCATGCCTCGTGGCGCCGCCCTTCCCTTGCTCCCGACGCCACACCTTGACTGTGCCGTCCGCCGAGCCGGTGAACACCAACGCGTCGAACCCGGCGGCGGCCACGTGTTGACGGCGTCGTCGTGGGCTTGCACCGACTCGAGGCACCGCGAGTCCGACACGCGCCACACCTTGAACGTCTTGTCCCACGACCCGGAGTAGAGCAACCCGCGCCGGCGTCCATGCTGAGGCACGACACGGCGTCGAAGTGCCGCAGCCACATGGCGCTGTGCCGCCTTCGCGTGGCGACGTAGTGCGACGGCTTGACGGCGCTCCTCAACAAGTCCCGGAGCCCGGGCAGCGAGCCGACGCGCATGTGCACGGCAGGGTCATCCGCCGACGCACGCCACACCCGCACCTTCCCATCCTGGTGCCCGGTATAGAACCTCCCGTCGCTGGAGACGACGATCGCCTTCACCAGCCCGCTCCCGGACCGGAACCCGGCGAACTCGCGGCGGTCCCTCCACACCCTCACGTTCTTTGAGTCCGTCCCAGTATACAACAAATCCCCCGCCGCTGCTAGCGAGTACACATGCCCGTCCTCCTTAACAAGCGACCCAAGCAACCCCGTCCCGCCGCCGCCGGCGAAGACCCACCCCATCACCACCAAACCAGGTAGATTCACCACGGCGACAACATACGGAGACGGAGACGGCATCGAAGAAGACAACCCCCCACAATCATCATCATCGTCCGACGACGACCTCGCCGTTGCCACCGGCGGGCCGACGGCAGAAACGGCAGCAA